>JAUZNJ010027882.1:0-16486 GCA_034780135.1 Jordanella pulchra
AGACAACCTGAAAACCTCTATCAAATGAATGCGTGTTTTCTGAAGACCTCTGCAGCACCACTGGGGGATATTATTTTGATTCCTGCTAAAGATTCTCTCTGTCCCGGGATACATCTCTCTCAGTCCACTGTTCTGCATTAATAATCCCTGTTTTACTTGCGTGTGAACTGTTTCTTTGCACTAATATCAACTTTTGTCACTTTGAGGATGGAAACAACCTAAAAAAACAAACTCATTGAGAAAATAAATTACAGAAAATGCAGTTATTCACCAATTCTCCATTTTTTAATGCAGAAAACGAAGAGCATAGTGTGAGGAGTGGAATGGGTTCAGTAAACCTTTTGGCTAACTTCATTTCTCATAGTTTAGGAGAAACTTTAGTTGAAATTAACAGAAACAAAAAGAATATGAAGCAATGCTTTGAAGGGTTGTTAGCTGGAATTTGGCGCATTCATTAGTCATACCCCCGTTGTAAAGTTGACCATTTTGGCCTCCAGTTCTTGTAAATTCCTGGACCGTCGTGCATGAGCTGCTTGATATCAGCTCAGAGTGACTCGATGATATTAGGGGTGAGGATACGGAGATGGCCACTCCAGAACCTTCACTTTGTTCTGCAGTGGAAAATGGCAGGTTGGCTTGTCCTTGTGTCATGCTGCAACGCCCAAGTACATCACGTGTGCAGCTTCCAGGCTCATGATTTTAAATATGCCTCCAGTATTTGCTGATAATGTGCCTCATTTGTCTTTCCTTCGACTTTGATCAAGTCTCCTGTTCCTTTGTAGCTCACACATCCCCAAAACATCAGCGATCCACCTCCATGCTCTGCAGTAGGTTCCTTTCATCATAGGCCTTGTTTTCACCTCTCTAAATGTAGCGTTAATGTTTGTCGCCAAAAAGTTCAATTTTTTGTCTCATCAGTCCAAACCACCTTGTTCCGGAAGTTTTGAGGGGTTTTTTCTCTGTGCAGTTTGGCGTATTGAAAGCGAGATACTTTATGGTTTTTTCTCAGTAAAAGCGTTTTTTGGTGATCTGACCATGCAGCCCATTTTTCTCCTACTGCCTCCTTATTGTGCATCTTGAAACAGCCTCAGAGAATTCTGTATTTCAGTTTATGTTATCCGCATCCCAAACAATTTTCCAGGCAATTTTAGCTCCAATTTCTGTTTGTCTACCTTTTTAACAGAGTCTCTGATTATCTATTTTTTGATTAAAGTTTGAAAAGCGCTGATCTAAAATATTTCAATTCCTTGGATATCTTTTTGTATCCCTTTCCTGATTTTCCCGTTGATCAGTTGACATTTTGTTTCCTTCACTCGTCATTCAGATTCTGGATCCCAAAAACTTGATCAGCTCTTATGCACACAAACTGATTCCAAGCAAACAGATCATGGGTGACGATAATTATCTTTAGAGATAATTCAAACCAATATGTGTCAGCTTTTGTGCACGTTATCAGGGTCATTTGGATGTTTTTTTTTGTTGTTGTTGTTGTCATTATGATTAAAAAATAGGAAACACATTTGTTTATCAATTAATAAATAGCTGTACCCAACCACTAACCATGAGTGAAAAAAACGGTTTTGTTTTATTATTTATATTCTCTGCAAAAAGGCCAAGAAAGCAAAAAATCTGAAGGGGTATGTAAACTTCTGAGCACTGGTGTAACTCAGAATCACACCCTCTTTAAAAGCTAAAACTTTCTAATTGCCCACTTTCATACACCACACCATCCTACTCTTTATAATATCGTCCTGCATCCAAGTCAGGGAGTGAAGTCTGAGAGTGAGACCTACGGAAAAGGTCAACCAAGGCTATTAGAATAACTCTGATTAAACGCTGTGTTGGGATCAGAGCAAAAACTGTAGGTCACTGCCTCAGAGAGACGATATCTGCCCGGTAACCTTGCACGGCTGCCCGCAGAGCCTTGACCATCACAGCTCCCTCTTTGTCGAGGTGTCAGAACACTCCAGGGTTTTACATAATCTCTGGAGTCCCCAACCGTTTGAAACCTTTGTTTTGACTTGATGTCAGATCAAGCTCTCACTACTCAATATCGGATCATTGGTCACGTTTATAACCTCACTGTTAGCTAATTTTTTTATTTTCCAGAATAAATGTCAAATTCTCCTTTGATTTCCCCGGTAGAAAAGGATGGATGCTAGATTCCACACAAAAGACCATATTTATTCTGTACAATTGGTCTGGAAGCAGGTGAAAAAAAATCAGACAACCCACCCCCCCACCCCACCCCAAAAAAATAAAATAAACAAATAAATCCATAAATGTAACCAATGTACCTGCAGTATTAAAAAATGTACATGTATTATTATTACTCAATCAGCAATAAAAGTGACACTAAACTAATGCTAAACATTTTAAATCTCAACCCAAAAAAGTTTTTAAGAGTCCAGATGAACAAAATATCCAGAAACCTAAAGGGGCATTGTCAGTCATATGTTTATAAAAAAAACAACACCAAAAAACTATTTGATCCTGAGGAAATACGGTTTTATACAACAAGGATGCATCCAGATAATGTTTAAATCGTACTATATGAGCCCAAATATAATTTCAGCACAGGGCAAGATGCAGTGCTGCCAACTCCTCTGTAAGATAAGTCACTATTGGCTGCCCAGAAAGTCCAAAAAGCCACTAGAAGGTGCCAGAAGATGTCATCACATAATTAGCACGTTTTATGTCATCTAGTTGAATCAGAATCCCTCAAATTATTTTATTTTTTTTTTTTTTGAAAGCAGTGCAAAAAGATTTGGGCTAGACAAGGGGGCAGGGCCACCCCTGCTGCCCCTTCTAGCCCCACTTCTAGCTCTTCATAACTCCTTCTAGCTCTCTAACCATTGGCCACTTCTATGAAAATTTTCTGGCTCTGCCACTGCTTAATATTTACTCAACAAATACAGAAATACTGTAAATAAGCAGTGAAGTTCGTAAATGGATGCGGCTCTGCACAGGACAGCCACATGAACGGATCGCTGTTTAGAAGTAGCTTTGTGTTTGCTTTTTCCCCTGCTTCTGATCCTGCTGTCACTGTCCATCCCTTTTTATGATCCGTGTAGCACATGCATTCCAAAGTTCCACCATGTTTTCTTCTGATTATCCATAATTTACAGCACAGGGCATGTATTTTCCAATTTTTTCTCTTTTTTCATTTGATACCTTTATTTTTTTCTCTTTTCCTTTTTTTCTAATTTCATTTTAAAATAAAAGACATTTGTTTGTGTTTCTCTTTCTAGTCTGCCCTGGAACGGAGAACAAGCTAAGCACCCTGTCCGACCTGGATCAGCAGTACCGCACCCTGAGGAAGCTCTACGAAAACTGTGAGGTGGTCATGGGCAATCTGGAGATAACCAGCATCGATCGAAACCGCAATCTCTCCTTCCTGAAGGTAAGAACACAGAAATCTGGACCTGTGAAGGTAGACTGGCGGCAGAGATGACTGAATTTGGATTTGTCAGCTGTCTGTCCAGGACCATGGACAGCGACTGAGGTTCAGCTTATCAGTTTTCCACCAGGAAAGCAAGAGGGCAGCCTTTCAGCAGCCTGGTCCTTTTCTGTCTTCTGTTGGATCTAAGCAGCAAAATGTTCATATTTTGTAACATAATGGCGGCTATAGATTGCAAAAGAAGCACAGTCAGAAATCAGACGGCTTTGCAAAATGATTGGGTTTAAACTTATTGAACCAAAGCAGGTATTTCTGCTTTGGAGTTTGGTTGTTCAGTTTGGTTAACATTGGATTAAGACTGATTCAAGCAGTTTTATTTAGAACATATGCAAGTTAACTAAAGATTTTATGTGTGCAGATTCAATGCAATAAACCATAAATAATGGAATTATGGTACTAAAAGTACTTTTTTCATTCCTTAAATCACGAAAGAATGCTTAACTTCATGTTGTAATAAAATATTTAATGACTTAGTGAGACAGCGGGACGCTTTTTACATTCTATCCATTAAACTGCTTGTGTGATGTCATCATCGGGCATGCTCAGAGAAGTCTGGCAAAATATCTTTACACCGTGTGTATCTTCATTTTAGTTGTTTCCTTCTTTAGATTATGCATTATAAACTAAAAGGTAAAAGTGTACAGCAAAAATAAAACTGAAAAGACTAGATTTATGTTAAAGCTGAAAAAGTTAGCCCCCAGAAGTAGCGTAGGATCCCATTTCCTTTACAAATCGGGCATAGACAAGTGATTAAAAAGAAAGGATTTAAACATATTCATTTTCTCTGAAAATTAATTACTAACATTTTACAAAGTGTAGTTTAGTACGCTTACTATTATTAGGGACATAAAAAAATTATTTCTGTCTTTTTTATAAAATAAAATCAAGGATTACCCAGATGTATATCTGGTTGCATATATGAGCTCATGGTACGGACCGTACTACCAGTATAGATCTGGTAGAGATAGCTAGTAATGTTAGCGAAGCAGCTTCAGGCTAATCAATGCCCTTCAAGAATAGTAGTCTGATTTAATCTCTGCTATTAAATTACAATTTCAGAAGCACAATACTAGACACAAAGGGAAAATACTTAAAAATAGATGGAACCTGATTAAAAATTTAAATTTTTGTGTTTAAGTACAAACGAGAGTTCTTTCAAGCCACACTTTCCTCAGTATAAACAATGAAGCTAACACTAGCTTAGCTCATGCAAAGTTCAAAACTTAACGTTAATCATTTTAGAGTATATTTCTACTGTTTTCCGAACACATTCATGATTGTGTTAATTATTTAAGGATAACTTCACCATTTTTAACTGTAACTCAACCTATTTTTACCTTTTTACCTGATTATGCTTTGCTAACACTACTAGCCACAACTAGCAACAAAGCAGTAATGTTTCAAGAGGTGGGATTACTTAAAAAAGTATCAAATCAAAGACAATTCAGTTTCTCAGTTTGGTTCTATCTTCAAACTAACAAAAGTTAATATGATGGCACAGAATACGGTTTACTGGGGGGTAAGAGAGAATCTGCAGGCGTGTAAAAAGCAAGAGGAGGGTAGGAACTCATGATCATGACATGATCTCATGGTATTGAATCTGCACACATAACACATTCAAAATTTGCAGGCATTATAGTTTGCATACGTGTGAAATAAAACATATCTTATGAGCATTTATTCCTCGTGTGAACTTTTGACAGAATTCTGACTCCATACAAAATTTGTAGCTTCTAGATGAGTATGCAACCTAGAGAAAAGCCTACAAGGAGAGAGGTGGAGTGGAGTAGTGTTGTTTCTCCAGGTTGGAAATAAAACTACTAATATTTTAGAACAAAGAAATACTCACTTTGTATATTAGCCTGTAGTTGACTTTGTAAGGCTTAAAAAAACCTGATGTGGGATGTTTAATTCTGTTAAAATACATCTCATCACATGTGGATTCAAAAAACAGATCCAGTTAAAAATCTCCTTTTAAGGGAAACATATTTTTGAAAAAGCAGTGACATCTTGTCCAAGATAGGATAGATATCTGGATTCACTACTGAGGACAGGAAAAGATTTTACTCTGAGATAGATGCAGAGATAACAGGGAAAGGGAGCTTTTTGGAGTGTAGCTGCTTCCTCTTGTTGCATTTGTATTTTGCGACGTCACCAGGCCCCAATCCAACCCCCCACCCCACCCCCACCCCCTCCTGCTGTTTAATGAAGTGAGGTGCAGTCTAATTACTGGGCCAGCACTATCAAATGAAGAGCAAAAACAGTCCCATTAGACTCGGCATCATTAGGGAAACAATTAGGCATCTGTGGGATCGTTAAACGGATGTGAAAGAGGTGACGTGGATCTGAGAGCACCAAACATCATGCTGGTCACAAGTAACCAAACTGATACCATGGAGATCCTTACGAATGCAATTAACTGAAAGTTTGTAGATGACATAACCTTTCTAATTTATAGAGAAATTTGTCCTAATTCTGATAAAGCAAAGAACAATTTAAAAAAAAAAAGAATTTGGAAGAAAAGGTGTTTAAAAACTCAACAATAAAGAAACTTTTTAATCGAAAATAAGGTTTTGAGAATAATTTATTACCTCTATACAAATGGAGGAACTGTATTCTCAGTTAGCTTTTTTCAGATTTGTTTCTCTATATTCCTTTTCAGATGTTATTTCCAATTATTTTTTTCAAATCTTTTTCCTGATTTCATTGGATTTTATATTTGTATGCTTTTGTCTCATTTTATTTTATAAACATAATTTAAAAACATATGCTCTTATTTTTTTCTTTCAGTTTTCAACCACTTATCCATTCATTTTTCCAGGTTTTATTTATTTCCATAATTTTTTCAGCATTTGGTTTTGTTTTTTTTTTTTTTCTTTACTTTCTGTTTGTGGACCAATCAAAACGCTGTTGCTAACGTCCAAACTGAGCAGACTAATTTCTATTGGTTCCACACACAGACCAAAGCAAACGAAGTAGAGGGCCAAATCTGTTCAACAATATCTGGAAAAATGTAATTCATTAAATTTAGCATACTTATTATAAATTTCAAACATTTACAACTATTCAAAAAAGTTCATTTTTAATAAATCGTCTTTTAAACTTCATTTTATTAAACATAGTCTTGTAATAATACAACCTATTTCACCTTGTAAGAGATAAATGTTTCACTTAAGAAAAGAAAATAACTAAATAATATATATATATGTATGGTATATTTTATAACAGCTGCAAAGTCAGTTCTTCATCTCTGCAGCACAGTTTCAATAGTTGTGATTTCTCTCCCTCTCATTTTACAGTTTTGAAAATCATGTTCTCAACTTGCAATGAAGTGCTTCATGCAAAGCTCCCCATATAAACCTATAACAAGCTCATATTTTGACACCCTTATGAGCCACAGGCTGCCTTTGGATGAATAAGGAGGAACTTGGGGTATATGTGGACAAATGGAGTGTGGAATTTGGGAGGGAAGAAAAGGAGGGGAGCAACCAGAGAGCTAGAGGGCTGCCGCTTTTATAGCAGACAAAAAAAAAAGAAAAAAAAAAAACAGCTGCTGTGTTAAAATTACAATCTTCAGCTACTGTGCCGCAGGGCTGTGTGTTTTTGCCTGCATGTTAGAGTGAATATAAAGGCAGCAAGAGAAGATTTAAGTGGTGAATGAAGCAGAGTTTAGAGAAACAAAGACGATAGAATTTCCTCTACAACATACTTCATCTCCTAGCTAAACGGCTAACATGGGTGAGGTTTAGCCCAGCTAAAAGTACCTTTGTTTGGGTAGATATGTTTTATTTTGAAAGAAGTATTTGAAAATCAGACATAAAGGCTTATAAGCTAGAAAAATGTACTCCGCTTTACTTTTGTGAAAATATTAAATTAAAGAAACCCCCCCAAAAATGAAATGTTGTAATGCTATGCTAAAGCTAGGAGTGAGAGTTTTCATATTTGGAAAATAAATTATGTTTAATTTAACCCTTATTCCTGATCTGACTAAGTATGTTAAGACTGTTCACAAAATATGTATCTATTTATTTTTTATTTCTTTTGGCTGTTTTACCAATCTTTGAATTGTTAAGAGTGGCTAAAGGCAGTTTAAATTAGCGTTAGCCTTACTCGCTTGTTAGCGTTCACATTATTTTTAGCTTTTAGGGTTGCCAACTCGTTATAAAACGAACAAGAACACTGCTAGGCATTGTCTTCCAGCCTACCGAAATGATAAATCTTTTTCTTCCATTTTCATCTGTGTATGAAATGATTTTGTAAACATTTAACACAACCCACGATGTATTTTGACATATGCGTTTGCTCTAAATATCTGACTTTTCCTTTTTATTCTTGGAACACCTGGCAACCAGATTACTTTTCAACAATCTAATGGTAATTTTAAATCTTTTTTATAACAGGTTCTCTAACTGTTAACAGTGATAACGTCACAGAAACTTACTTTAAAAATGTCAAACTTGCCTAAAATATTGTTTAACAGTGAAAAAAATTAGCTGCAGTTCATTAAAATATATACACATAGTTGAAGTTGAATCTGCAGACTCTCCAATGCCTTTTGATAATTTGAAACAAATTTGTAAATTTACAGTAAATAGTAAAATTTAAATATTGCATTGAGGCGTTGAGGCCAACAGCAAGGCGTGTTCGCAACATAAGGAAGTCTTGGATTTTGAGAGTGCTAAAGTGTGAAGACAGCTTGGCAACCGAGAAGTGAAATGGAGAATGAGCCAACTGAACCGAGAGGACAACTGAACAATGAATTAACCAAGTATTTAAAAAATACATCATAAAAAGCCTTAAAAAGTATTATAAAAGAAATCCAATCATAGTTTAAGTAGAAGTTATACTCTCATACACTTATAGTAATAAACTACAAAGTTCATGGCAGGTAAGGTTGTTAAAGTTGACCTGAGACTTTAGCACTTTGTATAACTTCCTACTAAAAGTGTTAAGGGCTCCTTAGATGTATTTAAGAGATTAAATGAATGAATGAAAAGCTTCGCCGTGTTGCCACCTGGCGTTCCTTCCCATCGGTTACTTTTCCGTCTAACCACGCTGCCTGTCTGTCATACAGAATGACCCATTTCCCCTGAAGCGAGACACAGGGCTGCGCCAAGTAGCCCACAGTGGCCCATAACCAGCTAATGATGTCACCTAGGCTGGAGGACTCTTCATTAAAGCCGGATCAATCTGGCAGCTAACACAGGGCAGGATGCCAGGGCTACAGCTGAGAGCAGTAGGACGGGGTGGGAGGCTGCGTGTCCATGAAACCCCCAAATATACATGTGTCAGAGAGGGTTTTTTTTTTTTTTTTAATATCTCAAAGTTCGCTTCAGAGAACTGAATCCATCTCAAGTTAGAGACACAAACACACCTTGGCTGGTGCTCAGCTATAGGCAGAGATGAATGACACAGTTTCAGAGGTGTGTTTTCGGTGCCCACATAAAGACAGACATCGTCCTTACTGAGCTTATCTCTGGCAAACACAGGGCGAAAGAGACAGAGAGGAAAGATGGAGGCTCTACAGCTTTGTTAACTAGCCTACTTTTCAAAATTCTGTCATCTTTTTTTGAGCAGAGGAGCACTAACATAGCTCAAGATCAGTTGAAGAACAGGATTATTTTTAATTGAAAATGAGAGCGTTCATGGAGCTCTTTCACATGAACACATTGTTTATCTGTACCCCGTATTTACAGTCAGGGTTCCTACATAGAGTTGGAGAGAACGGATTTCATTTATATAGCCATTTTTATGTCTTTCTTCCTTTTCTCCTGCTGTTGTCATCCCTTTCTTCCTTCCTTCCTTCTTTACTTCCCTCTGCCCTTCCTCGCCTTCCTCCCCTTCCTCCCCTTCCTTCCTTCCTTCCTTCCTTCCTTCCTTCCTTCCTTCCTTCCCACTATAAAGACTGACTTAACTGATTACTTTTTTATGATATGGAAAATAAACCAGGGGAAGTGTTAGGTTTTTCATTTGTAAGTGTTCATGAACCCTTAACAAATATTACTGTTGGCATTCATCCATTTTTCTTGGCTTATTGTTTTTTAGTTCAGTTCCTCAGTCAGTTGTTGGTCTATCCATTTCAAAATCCTTCAGATGTGCTCTAACAAGTAAGTGTTTGTCACACATTGATCATTTTAGATTTAGTCTGAGGTCGAGATGAGTAATTTTGATTTCTAATTAATTGTAACTAACAAAACACCTCCACGGCATGATACTATCACTACCATACTTTAGTTACTGTATTAAAGTTAAAAGCATCAGCTTGACCTCTCCAGACTGGGGGTTATCAAAGTCACAATTATGTAGGTATTTATAGTGCAGAGGCAAGCATTAAAGCTCATAAGGCACGTATGTTAACGTCTGACTGCGGCTTTGCTCATTATCATGCGGTGCGGCCACATGCTAATTTGTAGAAATGTGGAGAAGTCTCGATTTGGCCGATTGTTCCCACTTTGACACCATACGTCACAACCTTGTCAGCTTCAGTGTGATTATTTTCTGCTTTTATGTCCTTGCTCAAACCTCCTGAGATCAGTGTGTTAGTCGGAAATTACTGCTTCTCTGTGAGTCATTACTCACAGCTCATCAGATCGCTCATCTCTCTACGTCTACGACAATGGCTTTATGCCATTAATTTACACTGAGGCAGTAATTCAGACTGCTCTCTGTCGTACTTGTTTCACTATATCTGCCCTTCAGTGATGTTTACCATTCGTCTGCATACTTGCTGTATAAATGCTTTGGAAAGACATGATTTAGAGTTATTTTACTCTTAACTTTTCTCTTTGACCTTTAAATGAAGGGAAACAGGTGGAATTTACAAAGAAAAGTAATAGACCTAAGTGGTTTGAGTTTTCATATGTTTCATTTCAGAGTACAAAACATGCAGATTGAAGAGTCAAATGAGGTTAGAGACATTATAGGAAAGATCTTTGTGTAAATCTCAGTTATCCAGGTCTAAATTAAACAGGTTTATTTTAGAGGAAACTGGAAATTTGCTCAGTTTTTCTAAGACGTTTTAACACCTATCCAGGGGCCTTTTTCCATTGTGTTGGCTCAGTCTAGAGCTATCTCCAGTTGGAGCATTGATGTTTTGGCACATGGAGGCCCATAGGATGTGTTATTTGTTAACCATTTGACTCATGATTAGTGGTCTTATATAATTTTTTATTTTTCTCATCTGTCTTTCCTATTCAAAATCTAAACATGTTGGTCATCAAAGGTGTATCCTCTGTTCTTAAGGTACAACGGTACAGATGAATCTAATCCAGAGTTACTGGCTACTGTGCTGCTCCATGCGTTTGTGTAGTTGTTATTAGATTTCTCCAATAACGACGACACAACAGTCCTCCCTGCACTGGACCCGCTCAGCTTTGGTTGGGGTGTTCTATATTTTGGGATTAACCAGTTTTTGTCTCAGTGCTCTGTCGGTGTTTGACATTCACTGGTATATGATGTTTAGAGAAAATTCTCCAGAGCTTCTCAGAAACTGCTGCCACACATGGAATTACGGTACCACGTAATTTCAAAAAAGATGCAATGCAAAGACAGAACAGGTAAACCAAAGCTGAGCAGCAGTGTTTGTGAATTTACCTTTATATCATAATATCATCTGCATAAAAATTTACCATGTATTTGCTATTTCCCCACAGTGCATTGTTACTTTGCTGTCACTGGCTGAATACTCACCTGGATCTTTCAAGAGCAGTTTGTAAATGAAAATATTTCTTTCATTTCCCATAAATCAGATTTATTGTGCTGATTTTAGATAAGAGTAGTTTCTTTAGGTATACAAAAAAACAGGTCAATGGGTCGACGCTGATTTTAAAAGCTCATGATTCCAGGATATTGTTGACTTCACTGGTGATTTATTAACCACGTGAGGTGCTTTAAAGACAGACTTGTTGTTGGTTTATGAGAAAACTCTCATAAACTTTATTGTATACAAAATAATTATGTAATTATTGGACTTGAGACCATCTTTCTGACAGCTGAAGTTCCCGTCAACAACAAAGCAATCCCATACTCATTCATCAAAATAACAGGCCATGATCTGATGCGGGCAAGGTAGTATGATATCTTTGTGAAATGTTTATCTATAAAGAACATGAAACTGAAGACATTTTAAAAGATAATTAGAGCTAAAAGTTTACTACAAAGATGTGAAGAACTAATGAATACATAGTCAGACAGAGAATCCAACATTTTTTTTTACCTTATAGAGTTGTGTTGGTATTTTTTTAGCCAATTCAGCATAGCACTTTATAGTCTTAACTAGCTGTTACATTCTAGAAAAATACGCATATTGTTAATTACTTCAATTATTGCCATTTCATTGGACATGAATATACATCTCAAAGGACTTTTGGTTATCTTTGCCTATTTGCGCTGGTTATTTTTCAGTTGGACTCTCTCCCCTTAAAGTGAGAGTTGTGATTTACATGTAGACATAGAGCCGATAGCACAGCGTAGAGAACGGGGCCAGTAAAGAGGTCAAGTGCCTCTCCTGTTCACCTTCTAGTATTCACTTTTTATGGATGTTTCACGGTATTGTCCTCCTTGAATTAACAATTAGCGCCGAGGGCCACTTCACCGCCCTACAGCGATGATGGCCACTGTGGCGGCTAGAGAGGGGCGGATCACGCGGTTTCATTAGCCTTTGAACCAGTGGAAGAGCTCATAAAAGGCTGGGACTGTTGCCTGAAATGTGAGGTTGTTAGCACCACACGGACGCCCAGCAGCGTTTGCATAATTACAGCTCTTAACGCAGGAGAAAATTAGCACCCTGCACGTGCCAGTCGGGTAACCCGTAAGATCACAGTGGCATGTCCCTGATGTATCTTGTAGCTCGTTAGCTGTTGGATAATGACAACGTGTAAGTCCAAGAAAAGAAAAATATAATGTTCTTTTGTTCTGCCTTTTCTTTACCTGCCATTGAATTATAGTTTATCTGTGATTTCTTTGTTTCAGAGACATCTGGAAATGATTCAAACAAAGATGAGAGTTGGCAAAGCTTTTAGAAGTAATTTGTTCTCCACCATGGCTATAAAAAAATAACAAAGACAATTACAAATGTAGAAAATTCTCTTATTCTTCCTTATTTTAGAACCCAAACTAAATTCTAAATTTTTTTAGTTTCTTTTTGCTCTAATTTAAAACAATGTCACACATACATATAATAGAAAAAGTTTTGTCTGATAAAAGACGCAATAATTTTACCCATGGCCTTCTTACAATCTCAAAGCTGTATGTCGATTCCCGTTTCTACTGATCCTTTTGCTCTTGAGCAAGATACGTAGATGTGTATATTTGTAAATGTGATTTGGTAAAACAAGAAACAACAAAACAACATTTAAATAGTTGATATTATTTAAAAAAGTACAATAAAATTGAGTCAGTTTTTCTTGTGTCCATTAATGTTAAACTCTTTAGGAGAAAGAACTTCAGAGATGTTTTTTTGGGTCTATCAAATATGGAGTCTATTCCGCCGTTGTTAGAAGCTATGAATATGTTTGGTAAAAAGAAAAAAAGAAAATTATTAAATAACTACGACGGAGTATTAGGGCCATAAATAGCCTATATATATTTTTTTCTATTTTGGGAATAAAGTCGTAATATTACGAGAATAGAGTTGTAATATTACGAGAATAAAGAGGTAAATTTACGAGAATAAAGTCGTGATATTACGAGAAAAAAGTCATTAAATTATGAGAATAAAATAAAAAATTACGAGTATAAAATTACAAAATCACGAGAATAAGGTTTTAAAATCAGGAGAATAAAGTAATAAAATTATGAGAAGTCCACAACCACAACAATTTCTTTTGGATTGTTTGGTTCTTTCTTCGATACAGAGATAGTCTTTTGCGCGACCATTTCAAAGTTCTGATACTGATAATAATTTGATGCTGCTGCGCTAAAAGACTGAATATCTCCCTATTTGTGAAACCGATGCCAAAGTATAACTTCACAAGATGCTCGACAAGCTTTGGTTTCGTTAGGATTTAAAAAAAAACATTCATTCAATTATTGATTTCCATATGTTATATTTTCAATTTTAATCAAATTTCTTTTTCTCATATAAAATTTGCATTATTCTTAAGTTGCGTTCTTTAGATCATAGTCTCTTCTCTTGTGGGGGCTGGTTTTCCTCGGGAAGGGAAGACACATTTCTGTTGGTCAGCTGGACCTTAGCAACACTTTCATTGGTCAAGAGCGAATCTTTCTGTTGAGCTTGAAGTGAAGAGGTGATCTGTAAAACACAATTTGAAAAGAATACAGTTTGTGAAACTCAATCTGAATTTTAAAACAAAAAATTTGAAAAAAATATATATATTCTAAATTTTAAAATCTGTAAAAAGTTAAAATAATAAAATAATTTAGAATAAAAATGTTTGAAACAATAAGTTCTAAGAAGACAGCAAAGTTACTCACAAAACCTTGTTTTTTCTTATTAGGAGGTTTCAATTATGGAAGGATTAATTTTCCTCCAAGTTTACAAAAATTGTAACAATGATATAAAAAATTCCCTCAATAGAAAGGTCGTAATTTAACTTTAAGAGCTCAAGCTCGGAATGATATTCCACAGAATGGAGCCTCTTTAAAAGAAAAAAAAAAAAAAAAAATACTGTCCAGGGTAAAAACGTCCAGCTGCCCATTTTGGGCCGGACTCTTGCAGAGCTTGCTGTTCCTCAGCTTAGAGATTTTGGGGTGTTTTGTGCCCTCAGGGGAGGACTGGTAGGTGGTACCACTGAGACACGGCTCCAGCTCATTACTGGGCTCCTTCTGATTTTGCCTGCAGCACTCCAGGCATGTTGTTCCTCCACAGGAAGGTGTATACTTGGGGCAGAGTGAAAGCAAATACCTTTTCTTTTTAAACGACACACATGAAAATCAGCCGAAAAATCCACAATCCTGTTGTGTTTTAGTTTAGGTGTCTATGCGATGGACTGCACACAGTTTTTTTTTTTCCTGCTGTCCGCTTGATCAAAGCAGACGTGGTGCAGAGCAGGGGTCTCTGAGGTGAAATTAAACCTTTGCTTCTTCTTCGGCAGGGAGGGGAGGGGGAAGGGGTGATTACCGTTAAATTAAAAGGTACGACCATAAAAGCGTGCCGCAGACGAACCCTGGCAATTCATCAAAATGATCCCACGGCGCGTCTTTTGCTTATCAAATTGTAAAATATTGTCCGTGACACCTGCGTAACAGGGGCGTAATTAATGCACTAAATCAATTCGAAATTACTCTGTGCAGAGTGGCCCTGCCGGGATGCCATCATTATCGCAAATTATGGTGGCAGATGCATGGGGGCCAAGAGGGATAGGTAAAGCGCTCAGGCTTCCTGTCCTTCACAATGGGGTCTGTTTATTTACCCACTGGGGGGGATTCTCCTCACTCTCACCTGTATCCTGTTAGGTCACGTTCAGCTTCTGCCTGAAATAACAGCTCAGTGATAGAAAGGATCTTTATCTACAGAGGTTGAAAAGCTCTATGTAATATCTTCTTTTATTTCTTTGGCTCCAAATCATTGTTTTCTTCCACAAGAGGCCACATGATGCTGAAAAACCGCTGTCATGTAAAAGCAAAAAAAAAAAAGAAAAAAGCTAAACGACACGTGTTCAGCTTTGTGGAGGTTACATCCTGAACCCTTAAAAGTTGTTATCAGGTTAAGAAAATGTGCTAAATAATGAGATGATGACGTTAGGATTGGCTTAATGCAAAGACTTTTTCTGTGAATAAATTTTCGCTTTTCCTTGCGTTGCTCTGGCTTTGTTAAAAGGGTCATTTGTCCTGATCAAGTGAATCTCTGTAGGTTGGAACACACTGTACTCTGGCCACACAGATCCAAACTGGCTGCACAGAGCAGAGGTTCCCAAAGTAGTGGTCGGGACCACCAGGGGATCACAAAACACATGCTGAGTCCCAAGAGGGTTTTCACAATCGTTATGTAATCCTTAAAGGGTTTATGGAGGGCTAAAATATATTCTGAAATACGAACATGTGAATTTCACATTCAAGCAATAACAATTAACTTTTCAACCTCCATAAAATACTTTCATAACTTTTGTGATAGTACGTCAGATTGCATCTAGTTAAATGACACCTCTGTCATGGCCCAGGATTGTGTTTGTCACTTTCACTGACACTATGTAACAAAGAGGAGGGTGGCAGGAACCCTGCCACGCAAAATGACTACAAATGAGCAGACTGCTTTATGGCATACATCACTTCCTCCTTTCCTATCATCATGATAGCATTGTATTTATCTGTTTCAAGATTCTAAACTCATCGACACAGAAGTTGACACGATTTCAAACAGCCACTGGAAACAGAAATGAAGCTCCATACAACTACAGGTGACCAGGAGATCAGGGTTTTACAACACCCTGGTCTTTACCACGCTGGTGTTTATGGGAATTGCTGTCATCCTTTCAGTAAAATAATTGTAGTTTTTATATTCATAGTTTGTCCACTAGGGGGAGCCAAAATCGACCAAAACTGAAAGTTCCTTAGTGCTGCTTTAAATAAAAGTAAATACAGAAACCATTGAATAAAGGGAGCTAATTGCCCCTTTAAATGGAATAGAAAAGGGAGTGGTGAGCAAGACAGGCTAAAGTTAGCATTGTTCCGCAAATAGTGTAGATCAAAAAGGAAGACCAAAATATTGCTCTGCAAAAAGTGTGTCCTTTAAAGCGTTTCTGGTTTAAACACATTTTTGATCTTATGGAATTCTATGTCATCGCAGCAGCATCTCCTTCCTAGGATAGAGTCATATTTTATTCTTCAGTTAACCTTTATTTATACAGGTAGCCTCACTGACATCCAAAATCTAATTTTAAAGAGAAACCTGTTTGATGAAAAGAAATTAAAAAAAAATACTTAACAATTATATGGGTAATACAAATAATTAAAACACATTTATCACAATAATGTAAACTTTAAAAAGTTAATTTAACCCTTTACGGACGATGGGAGCGCCCGCGCTCCCAAATGCTTACATGTTTTTAAATGCCGGTAGAATTCGAA
>JAUZNJ010027883.1:0-16483 GCA_034780135.1 Jordanella pulchra
ATTTTCCTCCACCAGCATCACGTTGTGACCTGGCCACTATCCTGCAAGAAGAATGGCTTAAAATCCCTCTGACCACTATGCAGGACTTGTATATGTCATTCCCAAGACGGACTGACGTTGTATTGGCCGCAAAAGGAGGCCCCACACCATACTAATAAGTTTTTGTGGTCTAAAACAAGGTGTTTCAGTTTCATTGTCCAACCCATGTATATATTTATATACATGTTTTTTGGCACGTTTCTGTTTAGGCTCACCTTTTCTTGCACACTATGTGCAAGAAAGCTCTCTTTAGATTTTAGATTTTATTATGGGTGTCTGATATTAACATTGGATATCAGTCTGATATTGGCCAAAAAGCTAATACTGAGTATATCGGCTGGCATCCTGCTGATAGAAATGCTCTGCTCAGTTTCAAGTTTTTGTAACTGGTTGGCTAATATTACATGAGTCAGTTTTTCTCATACATTTTGTTGTTGACATTTGTTCTCTGTTTTAGTAACCTCACTTCATCAAGTATTTTCTAACATTCTACAAACCAAATAAGTAATAGATGTCTGTTCTTCCCGATAAATCAGGTCAATATCGGTCAATTCTTAAAGCTGCAATGTCTTTATCCGTAATTTAAAAGTTGAATTGGGACATCACTATACTTTAAACGAACAAAAGCTTCCTTTGAGGTGGGTTTTGTGCATTTCCAATGACGCCAACATTTTTTGATAGAGATCAAGACAATCAGTTGCTGTGAGAAGTTTAAAAAAAAACAAAAAAAAAACTAACTGCAAACGTTGAAACCTTCCAAACTTTACTCCTCAGAAATGAACCACCTGGTTTCCTTTTATTGCCAGCATGAGAAGTAATATGTGACTTGGTTAAGCCACATTTTGTTTTAATTTCTTTTAAGTCTACAGATGATCTCCAGCCGGGATTAAGCTTAAGTTAAGTTTATTGAAGTGTGGAGTCTATAGTCCAGATTTGTTATCCACAGTGTATCACAGGCAGTGGGGCTGTAATTAATATTTGTCACTGTCAACTACAAAGTATCATAAAAACAATTCAGGCAACCAGTAAATCACAACTTAATTGAGCTTAATCTTGTGTCAATTGATATTGCAGAGAAATTTCCAAGAGCCGTTTCATCTTTTTAGTAATGTTCCTAGCGACAGAAAATCTAATTAACTTCCTTTTTTTGATTCCATCTCAGCTTTTTTTTTATTCACAACAGGCAGTACGATGCAAAAAAGACAAGTGATAAAAGCACTATGTGGACTCTATAACCCTTAAGTTGTTTCTATTATCTTGACATTTTTCATTCATTCATCATCTCATGTTGCTTTGACTTGGACAACGCCACATGAGATCTTAAACCTCACAAAGTTTGATTTTAAATCCTTCAGTCCAGTTCTTTTCCTCTCTTTTTTTTTTGGGGGGGGGCTCTGCAATGTGTTTCGTCTTTCATTCAGCCGCCCATTCCCCTGCGGATGGACACTCCTCAGTCACCTCGGATACCGCACCAGTCCCCATCGCCCACAGATTACAGCCCTACTGAGGTTGGTCCAGGAGACCAGTAACAGCCAGCAGCTGCCCAAATAGTCCATCCTCTACCAGTAGGATCCCCAGCACTAATCGCTCCCTGTTGGCACTGTTTGTCATCCCACTCAAAATCACCTTTGGAGGTTAATTCTGCTCTGTCACTTGTTGGGTCACACTGAAGGTTTTGTTCATGTTGTCATCAGCCCTTAAACCTGAACATTGAACTAAGGTTTTATTCAAATCGTTCTCAGTTTTTTATTTTTTTATTTTATTTTTTTATTGTTTATTAAAAAAAAAGTGCAAACACAAAGTGCAAGCATACGTACATTTTTATTTTATTTTTTATGCTATTCCTTTAACAAGTATGCGCTACCTTGAACATTTTCACATTTTGTCAATTGAAAACCAGAAGCTTAAAAGCATTTTCTTAGATTCGATAAGATACATTTACAGGTTAGTTTATTGTGAGATGGAGTGGAGAATTTGAGGTTTTGCTGCAGATTCTCAACTTGTTCTTGCTGCTTCCCAATTACTCCAAATGTTTCTTTTTTTTTTTCCTTTTTTCCTTTTTTTCCTTTTTATTTTTAGGAGTACAAGAATAAAATGGTGGAATGTTTGTTTTCTTTACATCTTCATCATAAAATAGATGGAAGACGTATATATTTTTATGTTTCCACTTCTCATAACCACCGTCTGACTTTACAAAAATTTACAATAAAATACAGATTTTTGCAGAGTCCACCAACGGTGTGAACCCTGTAGCTGCCATTAACCCCACAGAAGTTTTCTAGCTCCTTACACTCACCCTCCTGAAACCTTTTAGGATGTTATTTAGTCTTTCATTTATAAATTAATGTGTTCTAATATTTCTTTTTGTGCTTTCTTCTCATGCTTAGCTTGGAGGAGACCTCGGAGGAGGCTCTGCTGTGAGTCCTTTGTTATTAATGACCTGTTGGGCTATAATGTTCTGATTCTGAGTTATGCTGAAAGCGCCATGTTTTGTGACTCACAGATGGGGGCTGGTTTTGGTGCCCCTCCAGCTGCTACCGCAGCCCCATTCAGTGCCCCTGTTAGCGGTGGACTGGATGACCTGTTTGATCTTGGAGGTGGAGTTGGTATGCCCATGGGAGCCTACAGCCCACCGAAATCAGTAAGTGACTCTATAGGTAAACTTGTATAGTTTTGTTATCATCCTGACTAAATTCTGTATTTGTTCCCAGGTTTGGCTGACTGCTATGAAGGGTAAGGGGCTGGAAATATCTGGCACCTTTGCCCGCCGTGCCGGCGTCATCCAAATGGAGATGACTCTCACCAATAAAGCAATGAGTCTCATGACTGATTTTGCCATCCAGTTTAACAGGAACAGGTGAGATTGAGATCTGTTGCATCTTTATATTTCCATTATTTATTGTTTGATTTCTAGCTGATTTCTTCCACGTTGTTCCTCTTTAGTTTTGGTCTCGCTCCAGCTGGACCTCTCCAGGTCCTGACCCCACTAAGCCCCAATCAGAGCATTGAAGTGAGCCTTCCACTTAGCACGGTCGGACCTGTAATGAAGATGGATCCTCTCAACAATCTGCAGGTAAGGCCTACAGCATGAGCATTCTCTCTAAATTTAACCAGACACAGCTGGTGTTGAGTCAGGTTGAATCTAACTGAATGCTTCTCCATCCATCCATACAGACTCATCACTGAACACTTCTGTTTCTATGAAAACTAATGTGAAAAATCATATGGATTAAACTATTGTTGCAAGCAAATAAAACAGTTCGTAAATGGAAAATTGAAAGCACAAAAAAACAAAACGCAGTTAATGGTTTGAAAAACTTACAATCCAGAAATCATAATCAAAAAGGTTTCAAAGATTTAATTTTTCCATATAATTTTTTTCCATTTTATTTTTCAGAAAAAGAAAACACTAAAGCTACTCTTAAAATGTGTCTATGGTGAAGATGTTTTTTTTTTTTTTTTTAGTTTAAATTTCTTTAAAAATATATAAATATATTTTTGCTTGCAACAATAATGTAACAAAATAACTCCAAAGTGTTGGAGCAAAGCAGCGCTCCAATGCTAAGCCCTTTGGTTCCGTTTGTCTCACTGTACTGAATATAACCATTAAGATGCTGTCCTGAAAATGACCAGCGCATCCTCAGTGTTATTCAACCAAGCTGTTGAAAGTCCAACTCTGAGATTAAAGCAGAGTTCAAACTAAAAGCTTCTGCCAAAGCTGCTCTGAAAGGTTTTACCTTAAGAAAAAAGAGCAGTGGTTTGGTTTTGATCTCTGTTCTTTTCAGCTGGGTAGACTATTGCTTCTTACAGCTGGGAAGGGTAGATAAGACTGTTGAAGGGGGATGATAAAAATGGGGATGGTCATTAACTGTCTCACATGCCTCCATTTTTCTGCCTTCTGGTCTAAACAGCTTTTCTAAGATCTTGTTTTTTTTCTCTTTTGGGACAGTGTTTATCTGACCTACTGTTTTGTTTTTGGTTTTTTTCAGGTACCTACTTTATTTTGAAAATCTTTCACTATTAATATTTAGAGGCAGTTACACTTTAGTTTACTCTCAACATAAAAGTCAACATAACGGTCCGTTGGGCTGAAATGCGTGAGCAAAAACCCTATGCCGTATATAATTTTAAATTACTTTATTTAATGTAGTATTTTAAATGTACAGTTCATTAAAAACCTCCACCATCATCATTTTCTTTTCCGTTTGGCAAAGAGGGACCTGTTTGCTTTCACTGCTTATTGAAGATTTTTTTTTCATTTATTTTATGTAAAATGAAAGCCATACAACCAGAGACTATTTTTGTATTCAGTATAACTTTGTATTTTGAATTTTCATGCCACCTGTAGTGGCAGTCTTTTAGCTTAGACATGAAGCCGTATAAACTGCAGCATGTTATGCACGTCACAGAGATTCGAAAGCCTTTGAATAATCTTGGCTGCAAAAGTTATTACACCAATTTTACCCTTTCTAATAGAGCCCCATCTCAAGAACATTTATAGTAAAGCTTTTTTGTTGTTTATATTCCTGATTTTACTGAGGAATAAGATGTCGTATTGAATTATTCATGAGCCAATCTTCAAGCTGCCCCTCTTTATAAAGCTGACTAATGACAGTGTCGTTGCATTGTACATGTTTCTGCAGATGCTCCCTTTATTCAGTCCTTGTTCATCTGTTTCAGTCTGTTTGATGCTGTCTAAGTAGCTTAGGCAAACCCAACCCTTCTTATTAAATACATGGCTTGTCAGGTAAAATATTTGGACTTTGCAAATGTTTTTATAAAATGCTGTGCTTCCTTTTATCTTTTTGCTGTGCCTTTATTTTTAATCACTTTTTGATCACATTTGATATATTTAGATCAGTGTCATATTCTAGAGAGATTCGATTTTGCATCTAAAAGTTAATAGATAAAGGATGAAAGGCTTTTAAAGAACCAACTGAGGTAGGAATAACTCAGCAGTTTTTAATGCTAAACAGTCCATGAACTTTTGGTATAAAAGGTCATGTTTCTTAAGGATTTTTCCTCACACTGCTGCAGCATCCTGATTAAACAGTTTCGGATACAATGCACCTTTAATCCGACCCTTTATGGAAAGATGAACCTTGAGCTAAATAAAACTTTAGCTCGTGCTCAAAAGTATAAGGCTTTTTATTAATTGACCTATATTTACTGGAGTAGTTCTGTTTCTTTCATGCAGTATTTTTAGTAAAAGGCGGTAAAATCATCCGATCAGAAATAAAAGATCATAAACTAGTGGAAAATTCTTTTAATGGAATAGTTTCTACAAAGGTTTGGTCAACATCTGTAGCCTCGTGGATTAGGAGTGGGGCAACTTTAAAGTTCATGAATGTGAAGGGAAAGGAACAAATATTGATGATATCAATAGTATGAATGATGAAAGCATATAACTTTCTACTCTAGGCTCAACCCACCTCAAAGTGAATTCAGCGATCACATGTTATATTTACGCCTCATCCGGTGACCATCTTTGACCACATAAGAAACGCATAATTGGCTCTTTTGCGTTTGTTTAATGACTGCCACGAAAAACTTAGAAAGCAGGTTGGTAAAGGAACCGTTAACATTTGATTTGGCTTTATTTTCATTTTGATAACCATGCTTGTGATTATAAATGATTGGAAAAGTGCAATGACTGGTAATTACTGAATACACCAGCTCTAGAACCATGCAACCCTGAAATCATCTTTTTTTTTTTTTTTTTTTTTTGTTAAAGCTATTGTGTTTATGACCCGGGGGGGAACAAACCAGCCGTAATAATTGATTTATTTATTTTTGCCCTGCCAATATGTGATTCTATTTGAAGGTTGAACGCTACCTTTAGCCTTTTCAACTGAAATAATATATTTTAGATTTTTATGTTGCTGGTAAAGTTTGTTTCGAAATAAACAAAAATAAATTCAGATGCATGATTCTATAGTAATCTTCTCTATATAAGCGTTTATCTGTGCAAAGTAATTGTTTTGAGATGGCTTCTTGTTTCTCCTCTAATGTTTTTTTTTTTTTTTATTTTCCCCTGCAGGTGGCTGTTAAGAACAACATTGATGTGTTTTACTTCAGCTGCCAGTACCCCATCAGCATGCTGTTTATAGAGGACGGGAAGATGGGTGAGTGTTTCTTTGCTGAATCGTTTCACACGGATGCCTCGAAGCCCCGTCAAAATAAGGGGCCCTCAATGAAACACTGATGCGTGTACGGCTGCGACTGAACGTGTGCCATGAATGTTTGTTTCCTGTCCACCAGCTGAAAGCCAGTCACATCTCACGGCAGAGCAGCAGGACCATTCTGAGCTTTTTTCCTCCCCTTTGTTCTCGTATTGCTATTTGATTTATTTGTTGGAAATGTGTCGCCATTTGTCCCTGTGGAGCCCTCTGATGGGGCTAGCAGCAGGGCTGCTGCCAGAGGCCGAGAGCTAATGCTCCACAGCCACAGCAGGACACCTTGTCTGGACAGTGGAAATGAACTGAATCACACTTTGCTTGCACCTTTTTTTTTTTGTTTGTTTTTTTTCCCCATCTGCGCTGTACTGTGGGGAAAAATCATAGTAAAATGAACGGTGCTAGTTGTGACCCATATATGATTTCTTATCCTTTTCAACAGAGAGACAAGTTTTCCTCGCCACATGGAAAGACATTCCTAATGACAACGAGGCCCAGTTTCAGATCAAAGACTGCCATCTCAGCTCGGGTAAGTAGGGAATTAATGAAGAGAAAAACACATCATCTGCAGCCTCTGTATATACAAAAACAGCAAGACAAGGACATGTCTATCTCCAATTTAATCATCACTAATGAAGCAAATAGTATTTTATGAGAAGTCATCAGTTGCACTCCCTATTTATGTGTCATAATTTAGTTTTACACAAGTGCGAGCAGCGCATGAGTGGAGAAGAATTCGTAATGATGGCTTAATGGAGTTACCCCGACAGATTGAATTTCCTTTTCCTTGAACAAAGAGAGAGGATTTCACATCCTGCTGGGGCACATCGGGGAGATGAGGCTGTAAAGAGGAGTCAATTCAGAATTAAAATCTATACTAGAAGTCTGGAGAGAATTTTATGGGAGGATAAAGGAACAAGAGATTCTGCAGGGTCTAGTGCATTTAATGACCGACCACCTCAGAGCATGACAGAAGTCAGTGAGGGGTTCACTGTTAAATATAACAACTAAAATAAACTGTGTGGGGGGGCATTTTTAGGAATAAGAATGATCACCCTTGTTGCTTTTTTGATGTTAACAGATGCAGCCTCCAGCAAACTTCAGGGTAGCAACATCTTCACCATAGCTAAGCGTACAGTGGACGCCCAGGACATGCTGTATCAGTCTATAAAGCTCAGCAACGGCATCTGGGTTCTGGCTGAGCTGAGAGTGCAAACAGGAAACCCGAATTTCACAGTAAGTCTTGCACTGCTACGTGTTAAGTCTATTCGCTGGTCTGATTGTGCTGCTAATTACCGACTGCTGAAGGGAACAGCTATGAAGAGATTCAGTTACCTTCACTGATTATAGTTTGAAGGATATAAAAAAAAAAAATGCAGACTTTGAAATGGTAAGTAAAAATCCTCCCATTTCTTCACACATTTATTATTCTGTAAAGACAAAACATTTTGATTATTTTTTGCAGTCGTATCTTTCAAGCTTTTTCTAACTTGATAAATGCGTAATTGTAAATAGTCCAACTATTCACAGCTCTTAAAAAATTTTTATTCTGTTTTTTTTTTTTAAGTTAGTTCTTTTTATGGAAATCTTTGTCATAGATCAACATATTAAAGCACCATACAACAACACCTACTTTAAAGTTGGTATCACTTTGGTAATGATAAAGTATTTATAAGTTGAAAAGATTTAGTGTGAAGCACTTTTCTATTTAGCCCTCTTTTCCTCTGATTTCCATAAATGAAAACTTAATCGTTTGCTTATTAATCTTAGCATAAATCCAGCTGTCTGAAAGCCTCAGAGGTTCAGTGGAAAACATTCCTGAGCAAGCAGCATCTTGAAGACCCAGGGATGCATACAAGTCAAGATCTTAAAGCACGATATATATATATATCCCATACACACAGAGTTCACATCTGTTCAGAAGCTTTATGTTCAGAAGTTCAGAGCTTTATACACATGGGTACGGTAATTGTAGAAAGGTAATGGTCAGCAGAAAGATAAGACGCATCCATGGGATCATTTATATAACATGGCATAATTACAGCAGTTTGTGTTAATTTGAGATTATAATAACAATTAACAATTATAAGTACAATTCTAAAACTGTATATTTCTCAAAAAATAATGGAAAATTGAGACCCAAACTAGCCTGCAGAATCTGCTAATAGGCCAACAGCATCGGTAATTTAGCTGCAGGAATTACCAATGGTAACTCTTCTATATTGTCCTGATATCTAAGCAAAGGGGCAGGGGTGAACTATTTTAAAACTTGAATTTCAAAGCAAAAGTCCTCCAAGACCCCGTGTAAAAACATCATAGTCAAAGAAGCCAAACTTGAAGCCTTCTGCAATAATTTCAAAATGTACTTTCAAAACAAAACACTATAATGCAGCAGAAATGTAACACCATCCCCACCCTGTAAAACGGTGGTGGTAGCATCATGATCTGGGGTTAGATTTCTTCAGAGGAAACCTTTTTATTTAGGTCAAATCTTGGTGCACCTTGCTTTGGCTGACTAAAGGTCATTGAAACCTGTTAGAAAGATCTTTTCTTTTTGCAATTCCTGAATAAAGTCACCATGATTCAGCCCACAGACTGTCATGGATCAATGCTCTATCCAAGCTGCCAAACAGCCATGACAGAGAAGGATGTGCAGCATTCAGTGGCAAACTTGCTGATGAGAAGAAGCTGTTTGTGCTCTCATACTTGTTCTCCAGGTATTGTGTGGGTGCACTGATGTGCCCCCGTCCGTAATGACGTTGCTAGTCTCTGCATTGTCAGCGAGTCTCAGCCGTGATGGATTGGGTTTGGTGTAGAGATTCAGGACGAGCGGTGACCTTACTGCGATTCTCCTCCCTGCTCAATTTTCTGTCAGCTTCACATCATGTTTAATTTATTAGGTGGCATCAACTGTCTTTTTGTTTACTTCTGTTTAATCAGTCACAGTGAGTGGTCGTTTAATTCTCAGGATTTTTTTTGCGGTCTACACCTCCATCCGTTCATTAATCAGCCCACAAAACTAACCTGTTGAAGCGAAGAATAACTGGTTTAATAAGTATCTGAGTGACTTGGGGATTATTTGGGGTGCTGTCAGAAATATGCTGTTTTCATATTTTTATTTTCATTTTACATTTTAATGATCCAGGAAACCTGTTCTTGTCCTTCAGCTTTTCTGTCATCTTTTTTTTTGTTCTCTTCCACTTCATTTTAAAGTCTAAAGTGTTCCTCAGCTTGGCTGGAGGCTCTCCTAAATTTTTAAAGATGCACCGTCATGCAACATTGTTTAAAGTCTTTCAACATGGGTAAATGAACATTCATAGTTATTTACTTGGAAATGAAAATAAAAGGAACAGATAAGACTACCACATTTTGCATAGAAGCAAAAAAGTCAAATATTTTCACCTACCAGAAAAACATTTTAAATCTCTTTTCCATTGTGTCATATTAGCTAACTAGAGTGTAAATGAACAGCTGAGTGGTTATTTGGCCATCACTAACTGTCTCGTTTGCCTGCCCTTTATCTAACGCCCTTACCTTGTTCTTGGTGGGTCAGTCATGGGTAACAGAGCACAAATATATTTCAATTGTTTTTCTAACTTCAGGGCTCAATTTTTATCGATGTTCAATAACTCTATGCACAAAGTTTATTATATTCATTTCATGATTAACATTTTTGCTCCACAAACATAACCCAAACCTTTGACAGGTGTGGAGGTATGGGGCTAAATAAGGACAGGTTAAGATTCAGCATGGTTGATCCTTTAGCTATTAACTGAGGGATTATATTCATAATAGGCAGAAATGCCATTCATTTTGTGCCATCCATTTCATTTTGAAGATCGAAAAATTAAGGCACATCTCTTTATTGTTTTAGTCATCTAAGAGTCGTGTTTATTTTGTTACCATCTTATCATGTAAAAAAGCTTCATCAGTGAAGTCTTTTTATAATTAACAGAAACAACACTGGTCAGCAGTATCTACTGGGCCTAACGGTCTCATTTGATGGCGTGTTAGTCGCTCCCTTGTAGATTACCCATGTTCTTATCTTAAGTAATGGTTTGAATCCGGCTAAAGGGGAATTTCAGAGCTTTGAAATGGATTTTCATGACTTTAAATTATAAAAAGGTTGAAGGGTGCAATTGCTTTTTTCATAGTACAGTAGGTTACAAATTGTGCCGTGAACATGGGTCCAGAGTGTAAATAGCTGCATGTACATAATGTACTGTGTGTTGGTTGCTCTGAGCTTCTGCCTGCTGCACAGTCTCTGCTCTCTCTTGGCATGGAGCATTAAAGACAAGCTGCCAAAGCCTTTTGTTGAACACTATTTTTAGACCTGAAGGAGTAAAGCGCTGCCACTGCGTTTTTTTCATTGGGTTTTTTATGGTGTTTTAGAAAACAAAAAAGGAGAATATAATTTATTTTGTTTAGAGAAATCCAATGTTCATGATGTATTAGTCCTTTATTATTTCCCTGCTGCTCTGCACCACTGTTGTTTTGATGCATAATCATAGCTTGGCCTATTTTTCCTTATAATCTAAACTTGATTGACTTCAGCTCTCCCACGATACCTTTCTATTTATATAAACTATTAAAGCTTTGTCCCACTTCCACGGTCCAATCTGCTTCCTCTTCACTCTTTAAAAATGTGTTTAAATATCTATGATGATTATCGTCCGAATTTTAAATCAAATGTTTTTTTTTTTTTTTATACAGCAGCAGCTAATAACTTGCTTTGTTAATTGAGTGATCTATGATGGTTATTAGGAACTAAAATACTACTTTATCAGTAAAATGAAGGAAGGGGGCTGTAAGCCTGCATGCTGAAGACTCCTCACCCTTTAAGTTGATGTTGCACCTTATTCTTTGAAGCCATGTCCCTTACATTCCCACTTTTCCACACATTCACACTTGCCTTTTGCTGAAAACACCTGCCTGCTACAGGCAAAAACAACTCTACTAAGGTGATGAGAGGAAAGTAAAAGTGAGAAGCTGTTGAGCACACAAACACGGCTCTTTAGAGCAGCCTTTATGCATATAGGAGAAATCGGTCGCAGTGCCTGTCCGTTTCTTTGAATGACGTCCTTCCTCATTTTCGGATCTTATGTAAACTGCATACAGTGGAGCACTGGGAGGCGGCTCATCATCTTGACATTAAGCCAAGGTTTTCTCTTCTAATGTCTTTTTTTTTACTCTCTGCCCACCTTTACAGCAAGTTCTTACTGTTCTGAGCAAACTCAGAAATAGACACCTTGAGGTCCCCTATATACACAGCCTCTGTGAAGTTCCTTCACTTTAGCATACCACTACTAAACATAAACATCCTCCAGACATTTTTCTTCCCTTTACAGTTATTTATCATATTATTACTTTTTATTTAAGACCAGATTGACAAACCTCAGTCCCATCTGATCAGAACAGTTTCTTCAGATGGAAATCAGCTGTTCTGTGTGGGCAGCTAGAGATTTCAGTTGATTTTGATGAACGAGTTTCTTTCTTTGTGACAGCCTCTTGGTTTATGTTGCTGAGTTTGCCTCCCGTCCTCCTAGTGCTGCTGCATCTTTCAGTGTGATCAGCTGAGGGTAGGGGTGTTGCTAAACAATAGGGGTGGAGAATATGGCCAAAACGTACAACACAATACATTTCTAAGTTTCGCTTGCTACAACTTAATTTAAAAATTGCTATAAAAAGACTTAGAAAGGCTACAAAGAATGCCCACAGCAGATGCCTGTGATAGTTATTTTACTTTGTATCCTCTAATACATTTAAGAGATATTTTCTTTAAAAAATAAGACATGCTTGGACAAGTGTTATAATCATAAACTAATGTATATTGGAATACCAGAAATGTAATATTGCTGTTGTTAAATCAAATTATATTTCGATATATAATAATATTGAATTATTGTCGATCCCTCCTGAACATCTCAGCCTTCTTCTTTTAATCACTTAACATTTGGTTAAGATGATTGAATGTTGGACAGTTGGGCGTCGCAAAAGAAAAGTTTTCTCAGAAGATCTTTTCCTTGCAAGCAAGATGAATTTTTACTAGATTTGTGAATTAACAAACTCCCAAAAATAACATCTTCCCAGGAGACGGCAGATTCATTTGGCTTCGATACAGAAATGTTTCGGACAAATGAAATGTAGTGATTTGTATGACGTCAAAGCTTAAAGCAGAGGAGGAAAGCTGAAGCAAAACAAATATGGACCGGGTTTAGCTGGAATACCCTCTTTCTTTTTGAACGACGAGCAAAAGGATGTTATTTTTTCGCATTTGTAGATGGGAAAGATGTTTTTGTCCCCTGACCGGATTTGGTAAGAGTTTGATTTATCGGTTAACTCGGCTAGTTGTGAAACAAATCAAGCTGCTGCTGTGATTGGCAAATAACTTGACATGGGAGGCAGGTACCCAATCAGTGTGAAGCATTGTACTGAATGTTCCTCCTTTTTGCAAACAGATTCCTTCCCAGATTGGTCTGTTTAATTTAATTTAAATTTGAATTCTACACAGTATCAATCTGGCTTTTTCCAGGTTAATCTGAGCGGATTAAGAGGGCTTTAACATTCTCATTAGGTTTCTGAAATGGTCTCACCAAAGCCCAGCCCTATACACTAGTATAATCTTTTTGGACTACATTTAAAACTAACCTCCTTGAATGAGGTGTATTAATTTGATCAGCAGGAGTGTTCTTATAATCACCCAAAAGAGACAAGTATGTGGTTTCTTACAAACCTTTGGTCTGAAGGTATGACTGGCTCATTAACATTTATCCTCATATCATCCATCATAAATTCAAACTGCTGCACTTTAATGTCATTTTTTAAAAGTAATTGCAGTTGATTATCATGAAAACCATGCTAAGTACAGTGTCATGCTTCCTGGCACTGTATCAGTGTGAAAGAAACCGATGCATTTTGATCAGTCAAAATTTACATTTGTACAAAATCTAAAACATGATTACATTTTCACTTAATAAAGCTTTTCAAAAACATTTATTTTCCTTTATCAGGCATTTGAGAAATAACATCCTCCTAAAATTTGTAGTGGAGGTGTTTTATCTTTCAAAGTCTGGATAATCTCAAGACTTCAGGAAGTTTCCATGGTTCTCTTGACTGGCAGACGGTTTGTTTTGGATTGTTGTCTTGCAGTTTGCTGCTGTTGCTTAAATTTCCTCTCATTGTTTTAGGGATTCTTCTTTCTCCATCAGTGAGTGTAGACTCATACAGCTCACTTGGACAAGCTGCCAGTCTTTCTCACCTCCTTGCTTTTCTCTAACTTTAGTGGGGGCTTATTTCTGGAGGTCTCTTTTAAAGCTGCATTTTCAGGAAAAGATATAGTTATATGCGATAGATTGGGTGAAATGTGCACTAACAATATGTCTTGCAGCAGCTGGAGAAGACATATTGTTTGTCTTTCTGGCAAATAGACCCTAGATAATCAGTTATTTATCCAGCTGATGAGGAGGAGAAAAATCAATTCCTAGTTCATTAACTGCGTTTAAAAGAAGTTGTTTTGCTTTTAAACAACTAAATTGATTTTTTTTTTTAAGTAACGTTAACACCTCATTACTTCTATTTTATTAAAAAATGTTGTGTTTTAGCTAAAACTTGTTTCAGTTCAGGCAGTTTATATTGATGTGCATGTTGTATAACATCTTTTGAATAAATCTCAACAGCCCTGGCTTCTTTCATGTTTCATCCCCCAATGCTTATTCCTTATAAAAAAGGATTTGCGTTACTAATTTGGTTGGATATTTTCTTAAACAAATGAAAGTTGTCACAAAAATGGTACTTTTTCACAATAAATACGCCAGTCTGTTGCAAAAATCCCTGCCAATAGATATATTTTATTTTTCTCTTATTGTGGTCCATGAAGTTTATTATTTGGTGAATGGTTCAATCAGAAACCGATAAACCTTAATCTTGTAAAGAAGCTTTATTTATAATTATTTTATTTTTTACCACCATCCCTCCCGTCTCCACTGCCTTCACATGCTGAAAATAGTAGCTACAATCCGATGACTTGTGATTTTATATTAGTAGCACCTGTGGGTCCAGGAGCATAAAGCTGCTAAGAGATAGACGTGTCAGTTTGTGTGAAAATACATCCTGGTTTGTTTCAAATGTTAAAATCATTTCACACGCAGAAGAAAATGCAAAAATTATGTCGGTGGGGTGGAAGATGATGGCGACAAAGTGGCCTCTATTTATTTCTCAAGCAGTGTGCACCCCTAGCTTTTGTCTTGTACCTTTACATGAACATCTTAAACCTTTCTGAGATCTGCAGCATGGAGCGAATAACGATACCAAACAACCTGGCTTTTCAAACGGGCTGAATGGGGGAAGAGTTACCACAACGATGGAAGGAAAGATTGGTTTCTTCTAGGATACCGATAAATCTGCCTATATTAATTTAATGGTTCGATACATTTTATGTGGATCAAACACCGATTTCTCCAGAATACTGCACTGAAATCTTTCACATTGGATGATTCACAACGCACCAGTTGGCCTTATTTACCGACTGTTTTATAAAACCATAAGTTGCACATTTCAAAAACCTTATTTTTTTTTCCAAGGGGGGTGAATAAAATGGTGTGGGAAGATCCCATTAATATTTAACCTCCTGTTATTCCTCTTCCTCCTACTTCAGTTTGTAATTTCCTCGCTCTTATACTCTGAGGACATGGTGCTGTTATTTAAAAAAAAAAAAAAAAAAAAAACAAGCTGGAAGCTGAGCTCCGGAGTGCTGCAGTTATGAGTTGTTCACAGTAGCTGGAGCTTCTACGCTTCCTGCCATCTTGCTGATAGAAGCACAGCTGTCTAAACGCTGCTGGCAGCAGCGTGTATTGGTAAAAAAAAAAGTCAAGGAGCTGTGCACTGCCACAGCTTTATTTATCGACATCCCACTTTGCAGCTCTCCAACTCATCATCGCATTTCAGGTGAATACCTGATCAGTGTAATTAGGATAATGGAGCAAACATTATAGAGAATTAGTGGCGCTGATACAGGGACAGGCTACAGACAACTGATGGCTTTAAACAAAATGAGTCAACATGCCAGCTTCTAATTAGGATAATGGAGGATTACTCCACAAAATACAAAGGAAAAAAAATCTACATCAAATCCAGTCAAAAGAAAATCAAATAAATATGAGACAGAGAGGTCATTGTGTCCTTTTCTGCCAAACAATATGCAAGATCCATCACTCACTGCTAGCTGTTTTAAAATTCGTCTCTGTATCTGAATGTGCCATGCTTGGGTTTGGTATTGCTTGTTTGGTCTTGGGTTGTAGAGTCACAATGTGACCCTCCCTCCTACACACCAGTAGGCTCCTCCTAAGTGTAACAGATTGGGTTCTGGACAGTAATGGTGATAAAAGCGGAAAGAATGGCTCTGTGATGATTTCTGTGCATTTGGCCGTCTCTGTTGGGGGGGTTGTTCTTGTCCTTTTCTGTAGAGACGTCTGGGTCATTAAAGCTTTTGGCTGCGGCTAAGAGGTTTTTTCACCTTGCAGAATTTTAATCACTGCATGTTTCCCCCCCTAAATTATCTCAATCTGTGTGTTTTCTCCGACATGGTGGTATAATCTGATCTGATGTAACCAGAGCCCCTGTAAACAAGCCTGCCCTTGGTTGAGAGAAAAATAATATCTGCAGACTGATTGGGGTGCGGGTGGGGAGGTGGGGGGTTCAGTTTATAAGGCTCCATTAAATCCAGAACCTTTTCCCAGCTGAGACCGACATCAAAGGGTGGGAAGGCTGGCGCTGCTTCTTCCACTGTGCTTATATATCTATATTTCTGACAGTATGGCTGCGTGTTCCTGATAAGGCAGAATTAAGGGTTTTTTGATTCCAGGCTCTCTTTTTTTCCCTCATTTTGAGGTAAATTAACATTCTTGTGTCCTGATGATGTTTAAATTAATTATTTTTCTGCCAAAACTAAAGTCAAGATGATCGTTTCTGCGCCTTCGACAACATGCCTTTCCTATGGTTATCCAGTTTATGTTTCTAGCATTCTTAAAATGTGTTTATCAGTTTGTTCTAATTGTATTTAGTCTCCTTTTTTCAATTATTTCTCTTTAATTTTAATCTCCATTGTGAGATCCTTTTGGACTGGTGACTTTACTGATTGGGTTAGAAAAAGAAATGAAATGACATTTAAAAGAAGAAAGAATAATAAAAATGACAATAAATCTCTGAGCAGAAAAAAGTTCCACATGGTCCTAAAAATCAGGATAAATATGTAATTCACTTAAATATATATA
>JAUZNJ010027884.1:0-16483 GCA_034780135.1 Jordanella pulchra
AGCAGCCCATGAAAAAAAAAAAAAAAAAACAGTTTAAAACGATTCAACTTCACCAGGCAGTTAAAAACATCTGTTAGTTCAAACTGTCCTTTCAAGCTGTTTTATTATTTATGCCCATTCATACCATAGAATTTTCCATTTTCTTCATTTCTTTTTTTCTCCTTGATTTGGTCTGAATATGAATGTCATCGAGTCTTACCTGATGGGTTTTCAGTGTGTTTTTTTTTTAGATATATGTGCAGTGCTGTGTGCACTCAAACATAATAAAGGAAAAGCTGAACGTCTAAGATTGCCTAACATCTGTATTAATGGATCCTTCTTCAAGATAAAAGATGTTTAAATTCAAACACAATCTGTGACCTCCACTTAAAACCTGAAGGTGAAATTTCTTGCATTTAGCTTGATGCTGGATTAGTAGGATTTTAAAAGGCATCTTGTGAACTGGAGTCTTAAATGAGTTGTTCATATGTAGGAGTCAGGCTCTCCAGCTGAAGCTTCCTTATTGGTGAAATGAGGCCTTATTTGCCAGGGAGGAGGGTGGATTATTTAGCTCGCTGTGCTAAGCCTGTATGCTTTTTGTCTGCTTGTTCACCCATCAAATGAAAGCTCCTCTTTTCATGTTTCTGTTTAATTTTGTTGCTAGCTTTGTTTTTGTATTTTTATTATTAATTCTTCCCTCCTCACCTTCGCCACCTTCTTTTTCTGACTCTAACCTGTTCAAATCCCAGTAACTTACAAAACATCTTTTTTGCTCCCTTTCGTCTCGTCTCTTCTAACCCGCTGGCATTTTGTCTTTCTGTCTCTTTCTCCCTGTACCTCTTCTTTTGCAGTCACTTACCGGCCAGTGCTGGGTGGACTGGCATGAGCGCCATCAGTAACGGTGGGGTTATGGAGCCTACACAGGGATTGAATGGGAGTATGCTAGCCAACCAGCCTGGCATGGGAGCCGCAGGATACCCCACACACTGATAGGTGGGCAGGGTGGGAGATTTGTCAGCAAACAGCCGGTTATTGGCTGCCTGGTGCCCTGCGGGTATGTTTACCATCAGCCCAGTTTGTGGCAGGACTATAAGACTCTTTACAGGATGTAGAGCCTCACAGGAAGGTTGACATCTGTGAAATGTAAATGGTTTTTTGCAGGGGGGGGAGGGGGGCTGAGGTAACGGGAGCCAGGGGCAGGGATTTGACCCACACAGGTGTTTATACCCATTAGAGGTGGGAAAACTGGCCATGATCCAGGACTCTTACCTTTTTAAGTTAACTGTAAATGAGTATAAAACTGTAAAAAAAAACAACTTTTGAAATGTTTTGTTTTACAGACTGCTTCCATATTCACATCTTTGCTTTGAAAGCCACCAAAAGGTGGATCTCTTCCTCTCCAACAAAGCCACTGGCACCATAATTTGTGAACTTAAGTGTTTGAAAAGTGGATACTTTTTTGTATTTTTTATTTTTCTCAGATTAAAATCAATTGCAGGGATTGTTGTCACTGCTGTTTCTCGGTAAAGGCAGGTAAATATTGCACAGCTTTTCTCCTCGAGATTCGGTTACATGGAGCGTTCCCTTCTGCATTACATTCCTCCTTCCAATCTTTTCGGACGGCATCAAATTCTTCTTACCACTTGTAAATAACTATCAACTGATTTCATTTGGAACAATGTATGTAAAAATGCTACTGTTGACTGTGGGTGCTTGCTTTTCAGTTCTGTTTTGATAATTCGACTCCAACATTGTTTGTAGCAGAGTGGCACTATTTAAATGTCACTGGTACAGTGAACACAATTCTTCCATGCAGGGATAAGACGGCATTGCCATGCAGTGCATACTTAAATCAAATGTTTAAAGGTGAATATGTATGTTTGAAACTGTTTTTTTTTTTTTTAAATATCTATTGAAACGCCAGTATTTTATAATGAAACTGAGTGGATTCAACTTCTACACTTGCTCATTTCGCAGACCTACATTGTAACTGTTGCCTTATAGAGCTGGTTTCTTTTAGCTGACAAGATACTTTTAATTAGGCAGTGCCTACACACATTTTCATGCCCTTTTTGTTTAGAAAGATGTTAAGCCCTGAGAACTGTTGACTCTGCTACTGTAATCAATGTTTCCCCCCCTTTTTTGTTTTGCCTTGTCCAATTAAAATGCTAATGCACACATAAACCACTCTGTGCTTCCTTTATTTTCTTCACTTTTTACTTGGAGAAAAATGATCCTTGTTTTGGAAAAAGGTTCTGAATACTGTTCTTTTCATGTTATTTAAGACATGTTTCATCTTTAATAATGAGCCTAAAATATCCCGTTTATGCCTTTTAAAACTCATATTTTCACCTTTTTATTTAAACACACGAGGCAACATCTGTGAGCAGGACTCGCAGTTCTTTAAAAGCAGGACTGTGAAAAGCATTCAGGCCTTTGAAGATTTTTGTCACAAACGAAACTTTTGTCTTTCGTCAGCGGCTCCAGACCCAGTGCAGGACAGACCGCTACAGAGGTCCTTCCTGCCTACAGCTATCGACACAACAACCTGATTTTTTTTTTTTTGGGGTGGGGGGGGGTGTTGAGTTCAGTGTAGAGAAGTCTTCGATTCGGGCCAACAGGTGAGTTGACATTTAAAAACGTGCGCGGCCCTCACAACGAACTGCCTGCATATAGGACAGAAAAACAACTTTTAATTTCTCTTTAGGATTTAATAACATTTTTGAATTTAATTGGATTTAAGGTGATAAAAACTAAAATCGATTCAGCTCCTCCAAGTCAATACTTTGGAAAACCTTTCCTGTATTTACAGCCGTGGCTCTATATAGGATGGAGCTTTTATCTGGATTCCAGGATTGTGGATAAATAACATGAAGTGTGTTGATATCTGTATCATCTCTGCTGATTCGATTGTCAAATACAACTGTTGTTATTTTGAGAGAACGTTGGAACTTGTAAACAATTTGTAAAGGTTCTCAGGAGCACAAAACAAAATGGGGACATGTTAAAGTAGTAGGAACACTTTAATATCGAGTACATTTCAACATCTTACTCTTAACTTTGAAAGCTCAGCATAAACAGATTTTTATATCATACTTTCCAGAAGGGCTCAGATCACATGATCAAGATCTGGTGATTAGCCTTCGAAGAAAAGAGAACGGGATCTAAAAGTCTGGTAATCGACTCTGAAATCATCAGAGACTTCCTTTAAAGGTCCACTAGAAACTTACCTTTTTATAGATCCTTTTGTTTAATTAAAAAATCTGTATTGTGTCTTGTTTCTTACTCAATTTTCTTGAAGCACTTTTTTTTTTTCTATCTTGAAAGATGCTAATATAAGCTGCTGAATTCAGTGGTGTTTGTTTTTTCAAAGTAAAACCTCTGAGATGGAGAAAATATTTCAGTTAAATATCTTTATTTGAACAATAAATTTTAAATTCAAATTCTATGGGATTTTTCTGAAGCAGGGAATTTGGTATCTTCTTCAGTATAAACGTGACACGATGGTCGATGAAACAACAGCTGGGAAGGTTTTGCCAACCGTGAACCAGACTCTGGGATGGGCACTGGCCTGAGGAGAAAAAGCTTTATAGAAAAGGACTAAAAAATGTTTCACATTATGGACTTTTTGGCTCAGATTCAGTTACAATATTCAAAACTTCCCACACTAAGAAAAGGGATCTTTGATGGAAACGCTTTTAAATCTTATGTTTTTTAAGGTGCAGGGTTCATAGCTGCCATGTATGCCGAATGACCAGGCATGCCCAAGGTCGCTCCTAGAGGGCCGCCGTCCTTCAGGTTTTTAATGTTTCTCAGCTTCAGCACAGCTGATTCTGGTGATTCTCTAAAACCTGCAGAGCAGCGACCCTCCAGGACCGACTCTGGACATGCCTGGAGCTCATCACAGCCAGCGGCTCCTATTCCTCCACCTGCTTGTTGAGAACTGATATCCGTTAGGAACCGAAGTTTCTCTTATAACGGGTTCAAAATGAGGATCTTGCATTTTATTTTTTCATCGTAATATCCATTATGCTAGAAAATGTACAGAACAGATCAAATTCTTGCTGTATTGCTGAAAGTTGCCCTTTGATCCTTTCCTAACCAGGGTAGGTTAGCTTGTTGTAACTGTTGTGGTTTTAATAAGATTCACCATAAAAAAACGGCCACAAAGTTTAATCTTTTGTCACTGACTGTGGTGGGGGAAGTTTTAAGAGGTTAGTTAAAGATTTGATAGATATTTAACAAGTGGTTCACTTTTTGGATGCTTTATTTTGAAAAACCTTAACAAATGTTGAAGGATAAATGTTGCAAATGAGAAATAAAATTTATATAAATATAGACAGAATTTAAAAAGTCAAGAACATTGTTTATTGTACATCTGGAGTTTGACTGCACTCATATCAAACCTTTAAAGTAAAAGGCTTACAAATAACTATAATATATATAAAAATAAGATAATAATAAAATAACATTAAAACAGATGTTTGTTATTCCACCTGAGAAAAACATCTTGCACAACCTCCACTGTTCTGTAAACAGATTCCTCTAATGCAGCTTTTAAAACTCCTGTAAAAGGACCATATTAAGATTTTTTGATTTGTTTAAACAGTTTTATTTATTCAATAAATAATGTTGTTTATCTCAAGTGGACTGTGAATGCTGGCTTGTGCAATAGATGGCGCCATCAGTCAATGTTTCCAAACATGCTGCTGAGCAACACACTGACTGGTGTAACACAGTAGTGCCTCAGAAATCACTAGTTTCTGCTTTAGGACATTATAAACGTGTCAGACTGGCTCATAGAAACAAATGCTTCTTCATATCATTTATTTATCAATGCAAACTCTGTAAGAAACGCCTGCTGATCTTTGTGAGGAGTGGATGTAGCCTGTGTGTTGTTGTAACTATGAGAGCACTGCCAGCTCTACACTTTAATCCCAAGTGCCTGAAAAAAACCCACCAGCAGTAAGAGCTGACAGGCTGATAAATGGTTTGTGTCTTTCTGACTGGGCTGTAATGGACGAAGAGTCTGTTAGAGATAGAGAGAGAGATGTCAGAAGATGACGTAGTGAGCAGATTACAGCTGCAATCAATCAAAGAAGCCCAGCTTTCTTTCTCTTTTATATTCTCTTTCTCAGCTTTTTTCTTCTTTTGGTTGACACCAGATCACAACAAACCAAAACATACAACCAAAATGTAGTTTTAATTTTTTTTTTTAATCTCTCTATTCTTTATCTTCTTTACTGTTTACATATTTTCATTTAGATTTCAATTAATTACATTTATAAGAGTATAACTTTGATAAGTGTGCTAACACTTGAAATATTTAAATTATATTTAAAACTAACTACACTTGAATAAAATTGATGAACTGAAATCAAAATTTGAATGTACCGAATCAAGTAAAATAGATTCCGAGTTAATAAAATCTCTTGCTTTTCTAATTTGTATTAGTTTAAGAAATGGTTTAGGAATTGTGTGAAAAATAACTGAACTACGTTTTGACGCTGACTTTAATAAGGTGGCATGTAAAGCTCTTCTTTGACGACCACGGAGGATATTTGCCTTCGTAATGTTGTCTACGAGCATTGGCACCTCCTCACTGCACCATTAATAAAAATAACTTCTGACTGAAACATTAAGTTCTCTGAAACTCTTATTAAAAGTGTTAAAGAAATAGTTCATGTAAGAATTTAACTACAGTTGAACCTCAAACAAACTATTACACTTGATTTGAATTAATAGAAACTGAAGCTAATTTGAATCTTCATAATTTTACATTGTTCTTGTTTGCTGGAAAGGTCAGTATTTATCAGCAATGAGAAGAGTTCCTCAGTTAATTCAGTTTGCGGCGTTCCTCAGAGGCGTCTCTTTGACCCTTTTCTGTTGTTGTATTCTACATCAAGGCCAGCTCCATGTCCTTTCTTCCACGTTTTTTTTACAATAGCTATGCTGATAACACAAACTTTTTTGCAAATATAATTATTCTTGTTAATTATTTCTCATGACAGCTCGGTGGAAAAAATTTCATGTATAGATTTTTGAATATTTTTTTTAGCAGTTCTGATAAATTTAAATAAAATACGATAAAAAAAGCCCATTTAAAAGAGTAATGAGAAAAAATGTTGTTTAAAGTAGCTTCATACATACTTTACATTCGATTGTCCTGCTTAAACCTCCTAACTTTGGTCTGGTGTGTTGTTGACTGAAATGGTTCAGACTAAAAGTTTTCCATAAGGCTTTTAGAGAGGAGGTTGTAGCATCTTATGAGTCTGTTAATGGATTTAAAATAGGTCCAAAAAGAAGCTCAAGCTGTTGTTCATTAAAATCTTTACTTTAGAACTTCAAATTAATAATTTCTGTTTTGCTTTTAAGTTTGTTGAATATTAGATTTTATATTATTGTAACTTGGAATCCTATTTTTTTCCAACTTATGTGAAAGTAGTGGTGACTTAGAAAATGCGACAAACAAACCTTGAACTTTCAACTGTTACAACTTAAATCAACAACTACTGTCAACTCATTAAATAGTGTTGAAGTTACCTTGTTTGCTACCAACTATTGTTTGTATACTAAACATTTAGTCTTCCAGGTTTACACATCTGAAAATACCTTTTCAGCCCTAAAAAGGATGTTATTTTCATTTTTTACAATGAAAAGGGTTTGGGGTTTTTTGTCGGTTCCACAGACAGAAAATAGAGTAAAAGTGGTGGACATTAAAAACAACACGCTCCTTATTAAGGTAACGTCGTCTAAGTCAGTTCACCCTGGAGGCAGACCACAGGATGCTAAAAGAAGACGAAGAAATCCCTTAAATGTCTTCATTGCATCTAAACAGGTTCTGGTTATTCTTGGTGTGAAAGTTAATCTATTTATAAAATGAAAAAGCACAAGTCCAACTTTTTTGGATGTGTGCAAGCAGTAAACATTTGCTTTCTAAGAAAGACATACGTATAAGCAAAGATAAAGTTTGCAAGAGAGAACAGAGACAAGAATCAGGATTTCTGGACGGATGAATCTAAAACTGAAATACTTGCACAACAAACCTGATTACATGTTTCATATAAAATAAAGAAGCGAGAAGGGCTGTGCTTTGACCACGTCAAGTCAGAACCCCTTGATCTCAATGAGATCCAGTCGGAATATTTAAAATCAGACCACCTTTGTCAGAAAGCCCTCATTCACCTCGCAGGTCACTTCTATTTGTGACAAACTTCAGACACTGGCATCTTATTGGCCTCTCATTGAAAATATTTCAGGTAATCATTAGTTGTACAAACTATAAGGAGATTACAGCATCATAGACAGAAAACTAATTCGAGCGAGCTACATTAAATATTGCTGGTAAAAGAATCCATCTTCCTCTCTGCACTGTAGCTATAATAAAAATCTTAATGTTGTTTCTTAAAAAACAAGAAATGTTCAGTGATAGCTGGGTCTCTGGTTTATTTTCCTTTTCAAAATTGACCCCACACAAATAATCATGAAAAAAAAAATTAGACCTCTCTTTTTTTATTATGTTTGCATTATTCTTTAGGTAATAAACTGAATACAAAACCAAACAAAAAATACCTAAAACTATACTATATGCTGTGTACAGGGGCAGTGCTCCAAAAGCAGCGCCTTTGTATGTTGGTGGGTCAAACCTCAGACAAACCACAATAGTCCTTGAGTGTGGCAAACTCTTCACTGCTCCTTGAGAGATGAATTAAATACAGAGGCAACTTTTTATGTAGATATAATTGCATTAAGACAAGGTTATTGTTATATAACCTCCAGAGTGGTAGCAGATATTTTCTGTACAGATGCCTGCACTGAAACACCTCTTATAATTCTGCCACCTGTTTTGTTTTTCTTGAACCTTTTTCTTAAAGTTATTATCTGAGACAAAAGAGTTGATAAACCTGTAGCCCCATCTTCATTTCTCGTAAAGGACTTTGAACAATTTAAAAATTTTATTTTCCCTCTTTCAAATTGTTCTGGTTAGATTTACACAATGTCCGCAGAGAAACACCCCAACAACCCACCTCCTTTTTTAGCAGGCTGTGGCTGATAGGATGTATGTGTATGTCTAGGCTGTGTTAAAGTACCAGTTAAAGGAGCTGTGGAAAGTGTAGGAGGCTTGAAGGATGCTGGGCATCCTGTGAATTGTTTGAATGAACACCATTTGTGCATGTTTGTCTGTGTTTCCATGCAAGTGACAGCTTGCTGCAGCTGCTGACAGCAAATAAACATGTTCCAGTAATTAACCTTGACAGGCCCAATGTGGTGCCAACAGCAGAAACCTGCTAATGACACAATTAATCCATAATTAAGGCATTCTGTCACACCAAATACTCTGTCAATGAATGTTGTGTGTGTGTTGGAAAAACTGGTTCACGTCTGTGCAGGGAGGAAGGCTTGAGTGAACTCAGACTCTGTAATACTTTTTCCTCAAAGACTTTTATTTTTAGCAACACACCTTTGTCAGGGATGTAATAACATGTGTTTAACCAAAGTGGCAAAAACCAATGATTCTAAATCTTAGAGACACAATGAAAGACATGTAATCTTTAGGGACAAGCAGCCACATAATTGATGGGAAATGTTATTGTTTTATAGACTCTAGCCTTTATGAGTCATTTACCAAAGTAAGTCGAGTTTTTGAGTCACTGAGATGATGAGTCAGTCACCCTCAATAGTCTAGCATAATTTAACACATTAAAATAAATAAATTGTTTTTTTCTCTTTCTGCAAGACTTATTTTTTACAGAAACATGCATGATTTACACCCTAAAGTTGTAATTTGTCTCCAGAAAGAACAACAGAACGTATCAGCATGATTACCTTAATATTATCACTCTTTGCTGTGATGAGGACGAAAGGTGGAGACTACAGTTTGTGTAAGGTAAATATTGGCTCCTTCTGAGCTTATCTGAAAAATGTCCCTCTCCTCTTTAGCACATAGATTATACGCTTCTTAGAAAATACAAAAAAAATCACCTTGAGTAAGTGGAACAACTGTTTTTCAAACTTTTGTACATTGATTTGAATTTAGCTCTTTCTATCAAGCTCTTTTAATGTGATACTTCATCATTTGTAAAAAGAAAGGTTGATGGAAACACGATTACTGACATCTCCCTTAGAGCTCTATTGTTTTGTGCCAGTATAGGCTTTTTATGGTGACCATCCAGTATTGATTTTATTTTCACTTGTACTTGAGGAGCGCTAATCTATCTCTGCACTAGCAGACTTTCAAGGTAGGGGTTCTCATCACCCCAGGATGGAGAGCAAAGCACTCAGGACTTGTGAGTCAGTAAAGACTTGCAAAACACCTCTTTGCCCTTTTTCCACCAGCTTCACTTTGCCCAGTTCTACTTTACCCACTGAAAGATTTAATTACTGTATTTTCTTTACTGATACTGTCTTTTTTTGGCCAAACTCAACTCTAATCCTTAGCAGGGATGGGAAAAAAACAGTACCGGTATTAAAAAGCACAGCAATGGAAACACTTTCAAAGTGGATTGGGCTTAGTAGAGCCAGGCCAAATGGAGCTGACGGTAAAGGTGCATAAGGCACATTTAAGCCTCTTTCCCATTTAAGTTAGTGGGTTGACCCAGGTTTTTTAAACACGCGGTTTTACAGCCCGCTAACAATCGGCATGTGGCTCCCTTCCCACTGGCAAAAAAAGCTGAGTCTGAGCCCGGCAGGCAAACTGGGTAGCCCCTGTTCCCACATCACACGGGGTTAGCACTGATGATGTCACCAAAGCGACAGGAATCCGGGAAGTAAACAATGGAGAGGAACATGTAAGGAAGCCAGGAATTAATAAGTGTTGTTGGGATTGTTTTTATAGATAATGTGTGATTCTGTTAAAACAACATTGTTGACTATTCTTTTTTCTTTTGGAGCTTTTTACAGCACTAGTGGCTCATTTTTCTGACAGTAGGTTGACAGGAAAGGGGGTATGAGAGAGAGGGAGAGACATGCAGGAAAGGACCACGAGCCGGATTTGAACCTGGGTTGCCCGCGTCAAGGACTAAGGCCTCCATACATGGGTCGTGTGCGCTAACCACTGCGCCACCTGCACATCCAACTGTTCTGAGCAGTTTTATCTAATTAGGACAATTATTCTGTCAGGATATAGAGTTATCATGTTCATTCTGTACATTATAGATTAGGGAAGGAAATAAGGGCACAAACAGAGTGGATCATTCTTAAACAGCGATTTCTTTGTGCTTTTATCTGGAACACTGAGTAATGTTTTGATATGGCTGAAGCCAGTGAAGTGTCCTCATGTACAAATGTGTGTATGATATATGTGATAAAGTTCCAGACGGGTATAAAAAATCTTTCTTACTGTCCTTCGAGGCCGATTTCCATGGGGAAGCAAGGCCGAATGGAAAGCGCTGCCATCTGTAACAATAAACAATTTCTCTGGCCTGAGTAAGATTACAATGTTTGTCAAAATCTGTTGTCATGCATCATAGTTATTAAATATATATACATTTTGAAGTGATATTTAAAGTGTTTTGTTCAAGTGATCTCTTCTCAGGAAGGAATTGGCGAGAGAAAGCTTAAAGGTGTAAACACAGAGCTTTCCTTTACAGTGTGTAAAGGTTGTTTTGCTATTTTGTCCGTCCGAATCTCTCTCAGCAGCGCGTTTATCAAATGTAATTAAAGTTGTTTCAGCTTGTTAGAACAGACGTGACTGGCGCTGTGTGTTGAGGTCCATACGTTGTGCTCAGTGGTATCACATAAATTAGCAAGTCGACCTGGCTCTGCTGTTCCCACTGTATGCCGATTGGAGCCGATCTGTTTGCTGAGTCATTTCACCTGGTTTGAAACGGGTTATTGAGCTGTTCTCACTGCCACTAAAAGCTGATTGTTCCCGGGTTAAAACAAGATTCTCAGCCATTGGGAAAGGGGTATAATTTAATTTTTCCATTTACTTTCACCTGATATCAACTCAGGGGATCAAGGCATCATGACCTGACCCGATACTTTTCATTTGCTAATGCTGTGTTTGGTTTATGCCAAATATATCACCATGCTTTTGTTTCCACAAAATTACATTATATATTCATCTATCTAAGCATCCCGAATCCAGAAGTTCTGGTCTTCATCTGTTTTCTCTTTGGCTAAATATTGTCTGGCCTCACAGTTTTTTTCTGAGAAAGCAAAGATTGCCTTTTTGAAAGGATCTAATGAGTATTACATTTGAACAGCATCTTTCTGATGTCATAGGACTGTATTATATCCTGAGTGTAAATAGATGCTGCAGATGCAGTGATGTTTCTGTCTTCTTGGGACCTCTTTAAGCATCTTGTGGTTTGCTTTCAGGGTAAAGTTGCTTAAGCAGTTTTGAGGGTTTTCTTTTGTAAACTGTTTTCCATACTGTAGAATGACTGTTAAAATACCTAACATATCCCTACAATCTCCTTTCTGTTTCTATAAGGACAGGAGAGAGGGTCCAATAAGGACAGGAGAGAGGGTCCAATAAGGACAGGAGAGAGGGTCCAATAAGGACAGGAGAGAGGGTCCAATAAGGACAGGAGAGAGGGTCCAATAAGGGCAGGAGAGAGAGACCAATAACTTCTAACATGTAGAAACCACCACCATGGCTCATTATGACATTATGCATCTGGTTACAGAAAGCAGGTGACTAAGAAACACTTGGATTAAAGAACAAAATGTAAACACAATAACTTAATCATACACAAACCCCTGGCTTATTAACATTGGATAGGGATGGCTCTTAAATGGATACACTCCCATTTATTTCTCACATATAAGCTGGTTCATCATATTCTCACCCTACCACGATATTAAACTGAAGGCATAATAGGTTAAAATAGTCTAATTTTAAATATTTTCATGTCTAAAAGGTTGAAAGCTTATAATTTCTTACATAGAGACAAAAGGCAGCTGTGTGCTGATACAAAAAGAAGGTGGTGTACATTAAGGCAGACGTTAAACCAAGCCATTGTCTGAGTGATCTGCCATAATTTTAGTGTGGTGGTTACAGAGGATGGGGAGGTGGATACAGCTGGATCCAACCGGTCATGCAGCCACAAGGCTGATAAAGCTCATCACCTATGAACTAAGAGGTGGATTTGGTTCATTTTCCTCATTCTATAATAACTTGCTGCTGCAGGGAACACTTTGGTATGGAGCGTGCAGGAAGCTGACCTGCGATTTTCACTAAGTTTTATATGTAGTAGTGAGCAGCTCATGCGGTTTGAAAAGAAATTACTCTTTTATGTCTTTAACCCACACAGATTTGTTGTCTTCATCCACAACTTGGACCGCACATCTTAAACTCTCCCTTCTGCACGCCTCTGCAAAACACTCACTGAAGTTCTAAGCAGAAACCAACAAAAATGACAAGCCCCATAGTCATGGCTGGGAAATGTGTCTAAGTTTCCTGAAGAATTGTAACTATGTGAGGGCAGGGCACATCATCCTGATGAAAGATTTTCAGGGAATATTGTGTATATTTTTAGCCTAATGTTAAGTAGTTGGAAGGTAAAGAAGTAAAATCCACATGATTGACAGAATTAAAACATCCTTCTGCTTCTGCCTGCTTACCTTTCTCCCATCACGCATCTTGGCGTGATATGGTCCACAGCTCTCAATCACCTGGTCCTCCACATCATTTTTGAAGAAAAGCTTGAGTTACAAAGTTCATGTATCCATTCTTGATGCTCTAAGTGTTAAGTGGAAAGGGTTCAGCAGGAGCTCCCTGACTCTTCTGATGTTAGATATAATGAGTGCATCCAATAATTATCTCTAGTATTAATAGTTTACAACCTTTCCTTTCCTGGGTTCATTTTAGTAGATTGTAAGAACCTACAAGAACTTGAGTTTCAGAGAAAATAATCCCAATCTTGTCATTTTCAAATATCTGTGGCAACAGAGGTCCCAGGTGCGATTCAGTCCCCAGACTCCCAGGTGAAAGTCATGCGTGCTGACCAGTCAGCCAAAGGGATATCCCCTTGGCCAAGTAGCAGGATTTGATCAGATGCATAGTGACATTAACCTACACTGTCACATATTGTTATAACCACACACTAATCATTATAAATTGTTATTTTTTAGCCTCTGGTGGCCTTTATTTTTGCAAGTAGGCAGACAGGAAAGAGGAGCAGAGAGAGGGGAAGACATGCGGCAAATGTTGACTGGCTTGGATTTGAACCAGCAAAGGCCATGTCGAAAACTGAAGCCTCCATACATGGTTATGCGCTTAACCAGTACACTAACACCACACCGCACCCTAATAAACTGTTTTATGATAATAGGAATCGGGACGAGATGTTTGTACTGAAGTATTTTGAATTAAAAAATTGTTATTGGCTTCAAAGATGTTGTGACATCCACAGCTCTGCCGCTATGCACCCAGAGAGATTTTTACTTCAAACAGTGCTTTGATCTTTCCCAGGTTAGTGGTTTTTTAGCTTAGGTTTTAGTTAGTATAATTAGCTTTTATTCACCTTACCAGACCACATCTCGGTATGGTAAAATACAGTACATGCATTAAACATGAGAACAGCTTTGGACACGAATCTGGATTTCAACAAATGTACATTAAATTGTCCTAATAATGCCTGGAAGATGTAAAAAGTACTATAAGACATCCATGTATGCAGTTAACTAACAAAAAAAAGTACATTTGAGGGGTAGTTCTTCTTTAATGACAAAACTTTGACTGCTTAGGATTCCCATTCATAAACAGGTTCCTTGAAGATGAGAAAATCAGTGTGACAAGCTTTACCTCTCTGTGGCCGTAATATTATCCCTAATCAGTATACGTCTCAGTGATTTTTCATGTAAACCGGAAACCAGGCTGAGAGGTAATTGATAGGTTTAGATTGTGCTGATTTGAACAATGATCTACGTATCTCTGGAGAGATTGTAATGTTTATGTGCAGACATAAATTCCTGTTTGCTTCCCCTTTTATCCAGAACGTTTAGAGTGATGTTTGCTTTGGTCGAGCTGGCCCTTTAACCACGGATTTACACGGAAAGCTAAATAACATTTAATATATCAAACTAACTGCTGATATCCCTTTTTCCCAAAATCCCTGTGCTGGCCTGACATTTGAGCTAACCGCTACATCAACAACTGACACGAAACAAACTTTATGCGCTGAGCCTTTTTCAGAGCTCTGCTTCCCTGTTTATAACTTTGACAGCTTTATTATGCATGTTGTATACAACTGGAGCAACAACTCACATTCCTGGCATTTGTAAATAGCTTTTGGGGTGATTTTGTGGCTGTCAGGGTCCCTGCAAGACAGTCATGACTGATTTATCATCACTGCAGCAAACACCACCTGAATAATCCAGCTGGCAAATAAAGAAGAAACTGTGCTTGCAGTGTTCTTGCATATATCCACACATGGGTGAAACATCCTACTGTACAGTTCAGGGTGGTTGTTTGTTCGGAATATTTTGTTTGTGCTCGGCTCCTCACACTTGTTTATGTGTTTGTACATGTGTGAGTGGGCCATTGTTGTGTTTGCTGGTCTGTCGGGCCACGACAGGCACAGCGCTGACAGGTGTGTGTCACCTCATCATTCAAACTGTCAGTGCTGCCAACAAGCAAGCAGAGCAGAGACGCCAGCAAGGACACCAGTTGGCTGGCTCTCAGGCCGAGATGCTTCCTGTGTACACAGTTTTGTGGGTGTCTTGGAGAAGTCTTATATAGGACAAAGACAGCCTGCGGCTAACTCCCCCTCCCCAGTGAGAATATCTGTGACACTCTAAATAAAAAAAATCCCCCATTTGACTTGACTCATCGCTCATCACCAGCACAGAGAGCGTAGAAGAGAGCTACATGGATCAAAGACGAGATGTCAGATCCCCCTCCCTTTTCTTAAATTCCTCCAAAAGACAGACAGAAGGCTGTTTGAGTGGATGTGTATGTGTTGAAACAGAAAGCCTTGCCAAGCCCCTGCACTTGAAGCATGTGTTTATGTACTTTGTCACTCAGGAAAATGAGAAGTGTAAATCCAAACGTCAGTGAAGAAGAGGAGCTTTCTGACAGAAATGAGCTTGGCGTTCCAGATTTTCCTCCTTATTCTCAAATATCTTGGCTTGCTGGTCTTGCTGACGACAGCTTTATGGCTCACAGACAGTGGAGGAGAGATCTGGGTACATATCAAATAAGAGACCAAGAAATTATGTTAGAGGGTGTTAGATGAATGCACATAGACATGTTTGGTTTTAAAATAAAAACACGTCACTTATGTATGCATTTCAAAAAAAGTTTCCTATTTTTCTGACAATACGTCCTCGAACCTCATTGTTATCTTTGTTATTATAAAGATCACCATTAAACGTATTCATTTTGAAGGCCTTCTTTAGCTTACTCAGCAGGATTTTATTCACATTAAATTATAATGGAGATTCAGAACTGACTGATTCAGTGGTCTAACATTGGGCTGATGCAAAGCTGTTTATCTTACCATCAGAACTACAATAGAACTAAAGATCCACTGATCAAGACTCTGGGAGCAGATCACAAAAATCAGTATCTCCTGATCCCGATATTGCAGATCACCTATCACAACATCAAATATATAAATTTGTCAGTATTTTTGTCTCATGTAAATTGACATTGTATTATTAGGTGTCAAAATAATGAGATAAGAAAGTACCACAAATTGATCACTCATTAAGAGATGGAGGCAGCAGAGACAAGCTTTTTAAGTCTAAAAGGAATGTTGTGATACTTTACTGGAAGGTTATGAATATATTAATTAACTAGAACTGGAAGTTGTAGCTAATTTATAGCTTGTTCAGAATTGAGGGTATGATTAAAAAATGATTATTAGTTAAATGATCATGACTACAATCTGCTTAATACCAGGGTTCTGAGCCTTTTACTCAAGTGGGGCTCCTAGATTCGGCTGTTAAGATCTAGTTGTCTTTCATTAATTTAATAATTTAGACTATGGCTATCAGCAGAGTTATTAATTACCAACCAAAGAAAATGTTCCTGTTCATTCAACTGTAAACCAAAAAGGTTGAATCGTGCCTGAGTGATTAATTGTTCACTGTATAAAATAACCACAAACGACCACGGATTAAAACAATGGTACCTTCACTACTGAAAATAAGCACAAGTAAATAAGAAAAAATAAAAAGGAAAAAGGGGGGCGTGAGAGTCCGTTCTAAAGTCTGAGGAAGGTTCAAGCTTTAAAGCTTAATGCATTTAATATATCCATTAAAAATAGCAGCAGGTAAATGCAAATAGACCTTGACGCAGAGATATTAAATGCTGTCAAAACAGTGAAGTTTCATTTGGTTTTCCAGTGGAAAATTAATAATGACTTAAAAGTATTATTTGTAATAAAGCTGAAAGAAAATGGGTTAGCTTAGGTGGCCCTAGGAGGACTGGTTCGGTCCGTTCCGGCTGGAACAAAGGAAGAGTTAAGCTCACAGTGGGGGCTTTTCCATCTAAAGAACTGCGGTTCTTGAACCGGTTCGGTGCCCGTGCCTTAGAACCTCGGTGTCTGGT
>JAUZNJ010027885.1:781-16483 GCA_034780135.1 Jordanella pulchra
CCCCCCCCCCCCCCCCCCCCCCCCCCCCCCCCCCCCCCAACAGTAGCTGCATAAGCCCCTGCAGTCTTGCTTTGATTGGATCAGATGAGATAGCTGAGGGTGGAGGACTTCCCTGACCCATATGGAGCTCGCTGACCTGCTTTGATTCCCTAACTGTGACTTGCAAGATCAGTTTCAGACCTTATGATGCAGAAACGATGCTGAGCTTTAACCCTTTAGTCAGTTAACCAATGCTGTTCTCTTTCTCTCTGTGCCTTTGCGTCTTTTGTTCCCATGTTGACATTTAATCTATAGAAAATGCAATAGTTGACGTTTTAGTTTTAGGTACCGTATTATAATCACTGACCTTTCAAATGCCCAAAACAGCTTTTTATTAATGATGCTTCATTTTAGCACATTTACAAATAATGCAGAAAAACTTGATGAAACAGTTGTAGCTCTTTGCTCTGTCCTTTGACTCGCTGTCCAGTGAGGCTTTCCCCATTTTCCCTGCCAGCCATCTGGTCCATTAACACTGGGGGTGAAACACAAAGTGATCCTTCGGTCCCTCAGCCTGACTCACCAGATCGTTTGCTTGTGTTGTGGCTTTATTTAAAAAGGCGGAAAAAGAGGCTGAAAAACCACTGAAACCTCAAAAGCCTTCCTTCCTCTTTCTTCCATAACTCCCAGGAGGCCGTGACAACCGATCCAGTCCCACACGTCTTCCTTCCTTTGATCAAAATAAACCTACAGAGTTGTTCGGTTGAGCCTGATTAATCAGTTCTCTGCTCTAGAAGCTGAAGGAAGGCGCATATTTATACTGTGCAAATATCTGCACAGGAAAAGAAAGTTTCAGATGGAGACGTATCTGTATGTTAGAAACCTAAAGATATAGAGTGAATTGTCTATCGAGTAAAAATGTTTGTCTTGTTTTCTGGCTTAAAAATGATGAAGTTTAGTAAATGTTGATGAGCTCTGGCTTCAGTCCAAACACAGTCAAGGGAAGATTCACTGCAATTTTTTAGTGGATTTCTGGAAGAGCTTGAGGGTGAAACACACAAAAGAAGTTAAACATATGAGCCTTCCCCTGGAGAACGCAGACCAGACAGAAGCCCCCACGGAGCTAAACTCAGAGCAGATCATTCCTGAAAATAACAGGGAGAAAAAAAACAAAAAAACAAACTGGAGAGGCCAGTTCCCATTTCTTTGTCTGAGGCTTTTTTGTTGTAATCGCACAGAGAGAATCGAGGAATTTCACCAGAGAGGAATTATCTGATGGCTTTTAAGGCCAGAGGAACCTGACGGCCAGGCAGGACCAGTAAATATTTAATGCCGCTCCTGTGGCACAAGCTGCACCGACGCACAGCCCAGAGGTTTCTGTTTTAGGTCTGGAAACAAAGAAAACTGCTCTCATTTAAAAAGTAGACCTGCTGCAGGTCTGACAAACCGTCTGCATTCATCTTCACAGCTACAACATCAGCAGCCAAAAAGAAACAAGCTACAGTCATGTGTTTGCATTTAGCCCTTCGCCGAGCGGCCCTGTTTGACACCTGTTAAAAGATTCAGGAGGAGAAATCGGACACGGGGTGGGGGGGCTGAATCAGGCGGAGGGATTTGTTGTGACACGATAACACACTAACCTAACCCTCCCGCAGGGTTTAGTTCATTTCAACGTGGACTGATGGAGTCACATGACCCATTTCCCACATGAAGACTTCTAAAAACCACCTGGAGCCTAAATGCAGTTTAATTATTGTAGATTATGACCTGCAGCCTTTTTTTTAAACTGTAATGATCCATTTGGTTAAAGTTCCTGATTTTAAAACAAAAGACGTTGCTGGAAACTTCTTCATTTAGTTTTATTTCCAGGCAGCTGATGAAGTTCAAACAAAACTTCCCCCTTGAAGCCAGAATGAGAGCTAAAAAGAACAAAGAAACAACAACCAGTTGTTGGTTTAATTCTGGTAGAACACCACAGCTCAGAGGTTTGCTGAACTCAACCCCTGATCCAGACAAACATCCCGTCCAGATGTCAGCTCGAAACACAGAAACAGAGCTTTACACACACCCTGAATGGAGAAGAACCCGTCTAGGTGTGGCCGTACACACGCAGAAAATCATCAAGCTCTGAGCTGAAACTTCAAATAGATCAAATGAGCTCCGATCATTGCAGCTTCTGAGGAGTCCCACCTGATTCCTTTTGATCCGACACTCAAATTGTAATCCATCCTCGGGAGGAATATAACCAACCGGGTTCTTCTGGGTCCAGCAGTAAACTTCCACATAACACCTCAGAGATCCGTTTATCTTGCTTTGCACCGTTTGACTTCCAACAACTAGATGTTTGGCAAGTGATGAGTGACTGGCAGCCCAGTGCGAAGAGATGAAACCGTATATGAAGGAAAAATAACCCATCTTGACCTTCGATAGGCAAACGTCTGCCTTATTGCTGCAGATTTGCCTGTTAAACATCCTGTAACACTGCGGCGCTTTGTCTCATACATGTCGAGATAATTGCTACTTAGAATCTAGTAATGACAGATCATTACAACCAAACATCGTTACATATTCTAATGGTGTCTGACCGGACTGAACTGCCATAACCTCACAGAAAACTGCTTTGCTTTTCTTCCTCGTTGCAAATGTCACTACTGAAGTATAGAAAACTTTTTTCTATGTAAAAAGTCGAGTTTCACTTTTTTTTTTTTCTTCCCTTTACCCTGCCTGGCCGTCCTAAAACTCAACATTTCATGGCTGCCCATGATTGGCCAACATCTGGAGCAAAGCGAGCATCTTTGGCAGAACAATTAGGAAGAATCCAAGTGATCCAATAGAGCACTGAATTAATTGCAACGCATGGCGTGGACTTCTCTAATGGTTAAATATAAAGCTTCTTAATATTTATCAGAAAACTAAGCAATTAATTTAAGTAGCGATCCATATACTGGGGCAGGGTTTTTTGGGTTTTTTAGGGTCGATGCTGAAAGCAATTATTTTGACATCGGTTTAACTGATCCGATATGTGCTGCCGATATTTTGGGCCGATTCTTGAAGCTCAAATCCTTTTTTCTGCCTTAATTTAAAGGATAAAAAAATGGCAAAATAAATATGTATACCAAAAAAAAAATATAAAAAATGTAATCAATTCTTTGGAGGGCGCGGCGGCGCGCACTCCGAATGTTAATTTTTAGGCGCGACTGTTGAACCTGCTAGCGTATCGACCAATGCCAATATTGGGCAAAAATATCGTCTTTTTCCGATTCCCACAGTGAGGCAGAGGGTCTCCCTTCAGCTGCTCCTTTGCTCGGTCGTCAACAAAACAAGTCGGGACAATTTGCTAACAAACTTGTCAAAGTTTTAATGCACTTCCAAATTAAACCAGGATTCAGACCCGCATCCCCTTCAATAAAAACATGGAGTCTGCCTGCTATGTGCTTTGTAAACTGAAGCAGAGAAATCAAGTAGGGCCTTCTTCCCAGCTGCACAGTGATCTGCCGCTCCCCACCTTCCTGTTCACCTCAGAAGACACGATCTGGTCATTTCACGGTGTCCTGACGTCCTCCAGAAGACAATTAGATGGCGGCCACGAGAGGACGGCTGCAGAAACCATCAGCTCTGTTCATTTTATTTCAGCCCGTTTGTTTTTCTTCACAGCAGATGTGTTCTGGTCCCATCGGTCCAGTTTATCTCACAGAGCAAGTACTATTTATTTTTGACGTTCGACGATAAAAGCTTATTTTAAACATACAGTGAGATCACACAGACATGTTAAAAACAGTCACACTAAGTGAAGGTTTGCAGCTTTTTCTAAACAGGTTTGCAGCTTAAAATAACATGAGAAATTTCCCACGTTTCATCCCCGATTACTACCCCCCCCCCAGCATAGCATGCATGACAACACTTCAAACTGTTTCTCCATTTTAGCCAAAACGAAGTTTAAAAGCACATTTCAGAGACTTCAATAAAAATAAACCGTGTTAGAATAGAGGAAATATTTCTTTACAGCAGAAGTTAAACAATGCTCGAGTGTTTTGTTTTGCATCTGTGTTGCGTTGACACTTCCCCTCAGCTTCTCACCTGCCGATTATAACAATGAGGTTTTTTAGACATTTTAGTTCTGCAGTTCTCTCTCTCTCTCAAAAAATAAAAAACACAATCACACCAACGGCGCACGAACACATCCTCTCATGTCGAAGCGGCACCTTAAAGCCGCCCTCACATGCTGCTGAACAAAGTGTTAATAGTGTGGGCAAATCTATGTATAACCTCTGATGCTAGACACAACCTGAGAAGGTTTCCTGTCAGATTTTCCAACCAGGCTGAACTCTCCTGCTCTCTGTCAGGTGCGGGGCGACGGTACAGCTCTGGAGAGCCGTTTCCAAAAATAAAGAGCCCTGCAGAGCTCCAAATAGAGAAGCTGCAGCCTCAGATATAAGCACTATCTGCTTTCTGCAGCCATGGAGACGGACTGGAGATCTCCAAAGACGAGAGGCAGGATGCACCACTCTGTTTTAAATATTTGGACTAAATCACAGCAATCCTGAGAAAATAAGTCTTTTCTAAAGGCAGAACCAAAGGCAGCATGATGATTTATTTACCTCTGAAACTGGAGCATGATTGGACAGCAGAGGATGCCTATATACAAGCTCCTGAATTTATTCTAAAGCCATCAAAGTTGCACACCTGGTTTCGCTTCAAACCAAGTCCAGACCCCCTCTTCTTCTGTTTTCAGATCCTACTCCTGCCACACCCAGATCGCCAGTATCAGCATTAACAAAAAGCACTGAGGCTGTCAGAAAAATAAAAGGAACCCCAGCACTGGGAGGATTTTCATGTTAAAGCCATCAGCAGGCCTGCTGGTTGATGGCCAGCAGGAAATGCCGCTCGCTAATCCTGAGTGAAGGATCAGATCAGCAGCTGATGATCTGAGAGCTGAACTTTTAAATTTTGTAGCTTTTATGACATCCAGGTCCACCCGATTGCAGCAGTTTGTTTACAGGAAAGCTGCAGAACCTCTCTGCTTCATTATGGGCTGAAAGCAAAGCAAACTTCATTACTCCAAAGTGCAACTGGTTATTAATTATGCTGCGCTTTGCCACAACGACCACATTCAGTCCTATAGCTCACAACCATCAGGAAAAAAATTTAAATATGTAGCCTCCTGCTGTCGTGCAAAAACAGGCCACCCCGCCCCCATTTTTCAGCCCAGAGCCCCCTCCCTTTGGCCTTATAGACCACCAAAGGAATGTTTCCTCCGAGCGGAGCCAGGGGCAGAACAGAAAGAGACAAAGGGGGGGGCTGAAATTCCTCTCTCTGTCTGCTCGACAGACTGACTGGGGCGTTGTTTAGGCGAACAGGCCCGATCTGGATCAGTCAGCTGAGATGGAGAGGGCTTTCCCACAGCTGACCTGGGATCAGCTGGGAATGACATCGCCATCGTCTCTCACAGGGTAGACGTTTCTACACAGAGTGGGGGGGAGGGTCTTCTTCTATCAACCATCTGAGGAGGACGTGAATCAACGGGTTACCCAAGGTGATACGATAAAAATCCAACCAAGATCACCAACATTCTGCATGATTGCTCGTTTACCAAATTATAAAATATCTCCTTAAGAAGCTGGGAGCTTTTTATGGGGATTACTCCTCTTTGAACTCGTCTGTCATCATTTTCTCCAGTTGAAATAACATGTTTGTACGAAACATGTAAGAAATTCCTGTCCAGAAATAGGAGTCTTAAAATTAACATTTACTTTACATCTTTACCTAATGACTTTATGTCTCGTTTTAAAATTTTCCCACCATTTTCTGGTTGAGATGATCCAACTGGTCAAATGTATTACTGGTAATACTAATGTTGATGTAGATACGACTGAAATATTGCAGAGAGGGATACACTGATGCCCACCTTTGTTCTACGCATCATGCAGATCTATTTTCAAAGCTTCCTATCAAGCAGGAAAAACATGAAAATAGAGGATTTCAACAGGTTGTTGGTTTTTATTCGCTTTAACAGGCCGAGCAGTGAGAAGCAGGGAAAGATGCTAAACTTAATCAGCTTCACTGCTTTGATTTGTGTCACAGATATGAGGTTTATTTAGGGTAATTTAACATGTCGCTGCAGGAATTTAAAGGATGATTCAGCAGCTGTAACATCTAGTGAGCTGCAGAAACCACAAGCAACAGGATCATGAGTCAAAGTTTAGAAAACCTGAGAGGAGAACTATCCGCTTTTCCAGCAATCTCCACTACGTTGCATCAATGCTCATATTCACGAGTCACGCTCACTATTCTCACAGTTTCAACTCCCTGTCAGTGCAGGGCGGGAAAACCCACCGGGCCACATGCAAGCCGGTGCAGCGCTGGTCCACAGAGGAACCGGTGGGTCCACTTATCATCGCAACGTGTTGCTCGCAGCTCATCCTGAGCCAAACCCGGGGCCTCTGGGAAAAAACATGTGAAAGTGGGCGGCTAAAGAACAAACGAACATTGTGTCCCGCTGCCCACCTCGCAAAACAATGCATCAAAAATGACTAGAGTCAGGAGGGGAGGCGGTAAACTGGTTCAACAAACAAGCTGACAGGTTGGGAGTTATTTACATTCAGACCCAGTGCTCACAGTTACAGCTGTAAAATCAGAGACACTAACCAGAAAGGTAGAGAAATATTTGAAAACTGGATTTTCTTTTAGATGCACCTCTGTTGTCTCACACTTCTGAATGAAATCAATTGTATCCTAAAGCCTGCAGACCATGATGAGGAACCACAGACTGAGACGACTGAGATGTCAGAAAGTCAAGCTAATTTTATAAACATGTGATGTTAGCATCAAACCCCTTAAAAAACGCACAAACAGAGGTCAGACTATTCGTAGCTACTTTTAGGCATTGGATGAGATGCTTACTGCACCCAAGGTGTAGTCTTTATTCATTTAAAGTTAAGATGGTTGATAGTTTCAGTGACTTAAAGCTGCAGCTTTCTCAGTGTGCAGCTGTTAAGATCTCTGATGCAACTTTTCACAGAAGCAGGTTTGTAAAGCGCTTCTCTTTTTTCTCTTTATATTCAAATAAACATGTTTTGCTCAATATCATCTGTGGGAAACCTGCACATCAGCCAGCTGGGTTTCCTGTCATCTCTCTCCTGAGCCCTGTGTCAGACACATGCAGCTCACACATCACTGAGACATTTTGCACTTACTGGTCAACATTTACTCACTTCAGATCAGCTCACTGGCCATAAATGGAGTTTATTATGGTGTTTACAGCAAGTCTGCATTTCTTCCTGAAAAGAGGGAGAAAATACAGACAAACAGGATAGATTCTTTCTATATCCCATCTCAGAACAAAGGGTGAAAAACTGAGCCTCGATTCCTCTCCTTCCTGGTTTCGCCACCTCCCAGCATGAGAATCACCCAGAGCCCAACTGTCGGTGAGAATCAGGATTGGCATGTCGCTACACTTAAAACCCTGTGGTGGCGTCACACCGTACTTTGACAAGTTTCGGCTTGTGGCAGTTTTTCGAGCAGGGAAGAAAAAAAAAAAAAAAAAAGCGTTAATGACATGTTTGTCAGGAGGGGAGCCTGTAATAAAATGCAATTAACTGGACCTAGCTGGGCTCGGTTCTGCAGCTCCAGGCTGCTGGGGAAACATTGCCAAGGGAAACCTGAAAGTTGTCAACCGTTTGACCTTTACTTTTCTTTTTTTTTTAACTCTCAGTGCCAGAAACAAAGCTTTCCCACACTCATCATATTCCTTTGACTCTCAATGTTCCTCCTTTTCCCGTTAAAACTTTCAGAGGCTTCTGCTCTCGTTACTCCAAGCTAGGAGCCTGCAGGCACCCCCTCTGCACAGGTTTAAACTGCAGGCCGTTAATCATTAGTAAGGTAACATGGAAGACCGTTTGAACCTGTGCAACCTCAGCACAAACACACCCCCAACAATGAGTGATGGCTAAAAAAGAATGAAAAAAATGCACGTGAAGATGTCCGGCATGCTGTCACGCCACCTGTAAACCATGCTAGCCATGCAGGTGGTTTGAACAATGCATCTTCGAAATGCACCGGGACACCTGCGTTATGAAAATTAGAGAGTGAAAAAAAAAAAAAAAAAAACATGATGCAAGAGCGAGTTAATGAATATAAGGTATGAGAACAAGGTGGGGACATGACAGGGGAATGCAGAACTAGATGTTCAGGTATGGTTTCAGGTTGTGTGGAACTGCAAAGGTTGGGTGTTTGGTCCAGAGGAATCAAATGAACAATCTATGTCAGAACAGACACACACAAAAAAAAAAACTTGACACTATTCCTGTCAGATAATGCTACTCCACACATCATCATAAAAGACTTTGTTTGTTACAACACAGTTTCTGATCTGTGAAAGTTTTATTCTGGTTGTGAAGAGCAAAAAAACAAGGGCGGTTTCAGTCGTCTTCAATAATAGTCAATCCAAGACTTCTCTCAATGTTGTGGTTTTTGGTATTGGAGCTGATCCAGATTCCCAACAAATACTAAAAATCCTCCCCTGGGATGAAAGTTTCACAGAGGAACCAATTCATCAACAAGATAAATCAAATCTGGATTTGTTCTTAATCTTAAAGAGGTCAAAGATAAAGAGAACAAATATTCCACTGTGATTTAATAGATCTGCCTTGAAGATAATCAAGTCAACTTGGTTCATCTTTGCATCCTGGATTTCAGAACACATCCAGTTTCAAAAGGTATAAAACCTTAAATAAATTATATTTATGATTCATTAAAAAATGAAGTTTTATAGACCAGTAACTGTTTAAAATAACGCGTACCCAAGTCGGTTTTACAAGTACTACAGCTGATCTAATATGGTGCAGATTCCCTTAAAAGTGGTGGGGAAGGACCAGCCTTCCAGCACCACCAGCTATCGGTTAGATCCCCAACAAACCCGCTTTTAACGGCCTCCGACACCCAGCAGAACCAGGCGGGAGGCAGCGGAACCACACAAAACCCCGCCTGGCCTGATGTGCCATCATCAGGCCGAAAACCTCTGTACAATCTCAGCTTTGGTCTCCGCAAATAATGTGGCTCCTTTTCCGCTCAGCCAAGCAAAAAAAATAAAAAACAACAGAACAAGGATGGAAAGGCGTTTTTAAGGAGAGAAAGCTAGTTTACAAATCAGAGAACCAGGCTTCCACGAGGCCCGTGTTCGGTCTCTGACCTCCACGTCCATTTTCTCTCAGCTGGGCCCCGTCCGGATCTGCCTTACCTTCCTCTGCTGTTTCTCCCAGGCCGGGTCCAGTAGCAGGTCCCGGTCCCAGTCGTTCTCCTGCTCCATGTAGGTCTGCGCACCGCCGGCAGACTGGTTGTTGGCAGCGTGGTAATCTACCATGTCAGCAAAGAAAACCTCAGTGCGCCACGAACAAACTGTCAGAGGTTCGAAAAAATAAAAAATAAAACCGATGAAGGGGTAAAAAAAAAAAAGGCCCAAATCAAAGAGGTGAGGGTGGGGAGGGATAAGCCAGGAAACAGTCCGTGTTGGTTCCAGCCGTGAGAGGCTCTTCAGCGTAATCAGTGTCCGGTGTGTGCAGTCAGAAGATCCCGCTACTGCTGCTGAGAGAAGAAAAGCTCTCAGTGAAACGGTGTGGCTGCTGGGAGGAGGATGAGGAGGTGGAACCGGCCGCTCCTTCACAACTGCTTCCGGTGAAGCCCTTCAAAGTAAAGTGCAACCAACTTCCACCGGAATCATTAAAGGTGTCGCCTTTCTTGGACCCACTCAAATACACCAAATCTGTAAAGACTCTTTGGACAAAAGTGTGCCAGCAAGGAAGGAGGTAGGACAGGTGAACTATTCTTCCTATGATAGGAACCCTGCAGCGTTCCTATTGTGGGTCGAAATACCTTAATCTTATCTCCTACCTCCTGTTCCTTGCTCATTTTTTCACCTTTTGCTTGGTCAACAGTAAGAACTCTATCTAGGATATGAAAGGACCTCCAGACTAATAAGCTTTCTTTGTGTGTGTTTTTTTTTATTTCACAAAATACAACAATTGCAAAATCAGAGGCAGAACACAAAAATGGACAGAAGACCTAATGCTGCAAATTAACATGAGCTCTGATAAATATTTTAGGAAAAGGATTAGAGGAGTCTTCCTCCCCAGGACCTGGACACTAGTGGTGGAATAAGCCAGAGGATGAATGAGACCTGAGACTGAGGGTGGAGATGAGGCAGAGGTGGGCAAAAGTTCATTTGGTATGCAGGTGAAATGCTGGACTTGGAGCTTATGAAGAGGATCTTGGACGAGGATTAACTTCAGAGGGGTGTGGTGCTGATGTTAACTGGATGGAACTTTGAGCGTGGCACATCGCAGGTGTTCTAGGTGAAACTGATTCGAGTTTTCCAGGTTGAATTTGCTCTTCAGCTTCATTTCAAGGCAAAAGCTTAAAAGATGTGCTGATATTGATAGTCTTTAGAGCATTTTGGTTTTTGATGAGGAGATTGTCTTCAAATTCTCTCAAGTTCTTTTTTTAAACTAGTAGTTCAGGGTTCATGTTTCCGAAACTTAGCCAAAATAAAATCGTATTTAACAAAAGAATTATTATTGTTATCACACCATGAACACCATGAAGAACACTGTTGTAGTAGAGTTAACATTTCTAAATGGACAGATCAAGCAATGCATTTATGGAAGTGCCTCCAGAATTTGTGAGTAAATTCATATGACCAAAATAAATGAGTATTTATTTGATGCACTTGACAAAAAGAACAGCTAACACCTATATCATCCTTAAAGTATTGTTTTAAAGGGTAAAATCTGTGCAACTACTGAGGTGAATCCAAAAAGGCTTCAACCTTACAGATAACATTATCAAATGGTCAAAAAAGGACTACAGCCTTCCACAAATGGTACACAAATATAGCAAACAGCTGAAGCTCTCCCTTATAAAACTGCAAACATATGATGGTGTGTCACACAAAGTACATGTCACGAAATGATGTACTTTTGTTAAACTCTGTGAGGTGTGCTGTACCTGTAAGATCTGCTACACAAAGGATTCTGGGAAACCATAAAGTTCCCAGCTCTTAGGTGACTGTTGTTAGGCGTTTAGAAGCCTTTAGCTTCAATTCAACAAGCACTATCCATGTGCTTCTCCGTTGTGAAGGCTGTTTGGGTTCAGCGCACCACTCTGGACTTCCTTTTCTACCCACAATAGTGTTTTAATGTTAACCCACTGAAAGGTAAAAGAACAGGAGCTATGGGTAAGAGTTGCTTATTTGGATCAAGCCTCATGCTTACAAGCAGCTAGCACAGCGGGCATAAAATTGCTGTTACAGACAGCTAGCATTAAATCTGATGCACGGCTAGCATCCACAGAATATTAGCATTAGCTCTGTGACATAAATTGGAGTTCCCCCCAGAAGGACAGCACGACCACTCTGTTCTTGTTCTTCAAGATGGCGGCTACTTGCATCAACAGTAGGAAAACTCTGTTATCTGACTGTTTTTAGTCATCTGTGTTATATTAATATGACAGTCGGTCTTATTCATACAACATTTTACAGTTTAGAAGAAAGTAGGTTTCAATACTGCTTACATAAAATATAGCTTAAACACTTTTTTCATTGTTGTTGTTGTAACACTGACCTTTGAAGCTATGAACAATAAAGATTATGACCACCATAAAGTGGGAAACTGGAATGCTACCACCTCTGAGATTACGTCACTCTGACTATTATCCCGAATTGTTCTCCAAATTACTCACTTGTAGTTTTTTACATTATGATCATAAAGACAAAAAAAAAATATCAGCCTTTTTATACACTCCTTTGGGTTGGTTTTTACTTAACTTTAGAGGTGAATTATATATAGTAATCCTAAATATTCATAGACTATTGTGAGGGAATAGGGTTATGTGACTCCAATAATTAGCATCAATGTTAAGAATAATTACTTAGTTATTTTTGTTGTGTGGGGTTTTGTAATATTTAAAGTAATGCAAGTAAACAAGGTAAAATGATGATCAATATCAAAGGGCAAAACATTTTAGGTTAGATTTTAGACTTGCACTATATTGTCAACTAACTTTCTAAATTATTTGCTTACTTTGCTGTTTACCAACAACTTTATTTTACATTACACCCAGCAAAAGACTGACTTCTTTGTAATCAGGTTTGACAAGAAAATTTGACAAAAAGGCTCTTATTTTGAAGGAATATTGATCAACGACTCCTTTTATAAATCTCTTAACTTAACAGATCATTTGTCTCAAGTACATTGTACGGACCTGAACGGCTCATTAATAAACATACATTTGCTGTTTCGACGTTAGCTGCACAGATATTAAAGAAAAAAATGAACTTTTATAAAATGGCTGATTAACAAACAATAACAAAATGAAAAATAACTGTTTTATCTACATTAATAAATTATTATAGTGAAAGGTAACTAACAAATATGAATGATTTATGGGACGTTATTATCAGTTTGTGTATGATAAGCAATTACTTAAACTTAAATTTTCTATTAAAAGTACATCATAAACCTTAAAAACAACAAAAAACATTGTTCAAACTGGTAGAGCTTAGAAATTATAATATTTCTTGGGTAATAGTTTTGTAATTTAACTTTAAAGTTGTCAGTCGGATCTGAAATGCTTTTATCAATATTTGATGAAAGTAAGATTTCGTTGCAAGCAAAACTGCTTATCGTAATCTTCTTAATACTGAATGTTCATAAATAGTTTTACTGTTTTACAAAAACCTGAATGACATTGCAGCTGAACTCTAGATATTTTACACTAAGCTGCTACAAAGAGTATGTTTATCAAAGATAAATACAGAGTTTATCTTAGGATTACACCAACTGAAATTATGATTTTATACAAACACACATAGGTGGTTGAAAAATACATACAATCACAAAGGGAAAGCATTCATTGTACCCACATTTTTCATCAAAGTAGGAAATGGGGTTTGTGAGAGAGTTTCAACTTATAGAAGATAAATATCAATAGTATAATACTATTAGCTCATCGGTGGGTTCAAGAGGTAAGCCCATTACAGTTATTTCTTTATTAGGATCTCAGTTTAGTTTGCAGCACAAGCACTCAGCAGATATGTTGATAGAAAATCAAACCTTTAGTGGAATGAGTATAGTTGACTTTATATGGGTTTCCACACATTGTGGGTTTAAGGGGAGTTAAAATGATACATATAATAGCTTATGAGTGCATCAATCGGTTAGTAATTGATGTCAATATTCATGTTTGGTACAACAGAAATAAAGGACATAATAAGAAGTGAGAGGAAGAAAGGAGGTTAATAGTTTTATAAAACTGGGAAAATGGGAGAGGGGAGGCCAGGAGCCTTTTGCTGCAAGGAAACCGTGCTACAAACAGCACCACCATGCAGCCACATGTTAACTTTATTTAAAAAACAAAAACCCACAACCTTACAATAGAACAGGAGCTATGGGACACAGTTTTGGAGTAGGGATTGGAGTCCTGACTGACCTCAGCCATGTGAACTGTAGCAGAGCTACCTGCTAAAAAAAAAACCAAAACCCTACTTTGAATGCAGCGATTATAGGTCATTTACATTCGCACTACACCAGAACCTTGCATGACAGGTAGCAAACATTAGCAAAGTTGGACTTTTCAGCAACTAGCTACTTGCCTACTTCAGAAGGCTGGCATTGACACTAAATCACAAGTATAGTAGAATTTAATACTGATTAAAAATATAATTGAAATTATATTATTTATAGTGCACTTTAAATCAGTATTTTATAGTTCTCCAAAAAAGTAGAAAATAAGTAAAAGGAGAGAGTAACAAAACTCAAATTTAAAAGATTAAATGTCGATTATAAAACCTAGAAAAGCTGACTTTGTCTGCTCATCTGTGTAACCAGTAACCTCACATTCTAAACAGCTGGATTTACCTCTGTCAGCTCCATACAGCACAGCCTGGACCCAAAATATGGCAAACCAAGACCCATAGTAGCCCAGAGTAATTCACTAAAACATAACTGCTCTTTGTGCCAAACGCGTAAAAAAACATTGAGGTTAGAAAATCTCTCACTCAATTTACACAAGGAATACCAACTTTACCTGTTTTGAAGATCAGTTTTGCATGTGCAAACAGGTTTAGACTTGTTAACAATGTGCAAATCCTATGAAGGCCAGGCCTTTATAATTTACATCAAGTCATTTTTAGGAGGAAAGCATTTGCATTTCACTAACTTACAGGAAGTCTGTTACAACTACAATGCAGCAAGTCATTGGAAACATACAGTGAATACTACTGCCCTGTGAAGTTAATACCGCTAACATGAATGAAAGATACCTCTTTATTGTGATTTATTTCTCTCCATTCTTCCAAACAGGCTAACCAGGTCACAGCATAACGGTATTAGTTATTTCCCTCATAAATTCCACTTTATATTACAAAGGATGGTACTTAAAAGTAGAAATGGGACAAAATAATAGAGTTTTATTTGTGTTTTTAAAATTAGCCGATGTCTATCGTATAACATATCATATCATATGAGAAGCTGGCATTTCTCATGAAGTTCAGTTGAATAAAAACTTTATTCTAATTGAAAAGGTTTTTAGATTTTGATTATTTAGTTTTAACTCCATTTAAAGAAAAAATAAAGAATAAACAGGAATCTTCAGTATATAATGATTTGTGGGAAATCTAAAGCAGGGTGACAGATTTTTATGTAGTCGAGTGACTTAGGCTGCAGTTGTATTCATCAGTGCCACCACAAGGCGCATTGAATCAATCTTAGGGTGACTCTCCCGCCTGAAGGAGTAACCAACTGAAGTAGGTCATACTGTCTTAGCAGATTAGTGTCACTGTAGCTGGTGGGGGAGACACACGCTGTAGTAGTAATGTAAGTAGGCAGCTTTGTGATTGGTTGGTCAGGAGAAATGATTACAGTATGACAACATCACTAAGGTTTCTGTATTTTACAGTCTGAATGAAACAGGAAACTCTCAAACACAACTGGAATTTGCACCACAAGCCATTTCAGGATTTCAAATATATAAAAACATATAACAAGGGATGAAAAGAATAGTTTGAAAAATGAAAAAAATATATATTAAAGAACTCCTGACCACAAACAAAAATACTAAAAAGAAGAATAAAACAACTGGATTATTGATAAATAAATAAATAAAATATTTAGAAATCCCATTGATACAAAATAAAGCAATAAACAAACAAGAGGTAATGCCAAAAAAGTTTGTAGATATTTTTTTTAGAAATGGTGATTAAAAAAATTATACTACAAAACAATAAAATAAAAAACATAAGTCGAAAACAGGCTTAAACAAACTGTAAACATGAAACATAGAAAGAAAGAAAGAAGTACATTTCCAAAATTATTTGAAGCAAAGAACACATTTCAAGAAAAAGTTTAAAGTTTTTCTTTTTCAAGTAATTTCTAACATTTTAAGAAAGGTTAATCTTTTTTCACCTTTTGCATACATATTAATAATAATACTCTTAAAACCTACAGTGGTTAGACAATACAACTGAAACATCTGGTTTTAGACCACATTAACTTCTTCTTCCTCCTTTTGCGGCGAATACAGCATCAATTAATCTTGGGAATGACATATACAAGTCCTACAAGTCGCTCCTTCAAAACACCCCAAAGAGGCTCAATAGTATTTAGATCTGGTGACTGTGCAGGCCATGGGAGATGTTCAACTTCACTTTCATGTTCATCAAACCAATCTTTCACC
>JAUZNJ010027886.1:0-16482 GCA_034780135.1 Jordanella pulchra
GATTAATTTGATTATAGAGACTCCAAAACATGCCTTTAGCTGAAACGGTAAACCAATCAAAGAAATTGTAAAAAAAAAAAAAAAAAAAGAAGAAGAAAAAATGTTTTATTTATATTTTGCATTTAAGATGAAAAAGCATTTATATGTGCTCTATCCAACAGTCCTCAAGGGACACAGTTTAAGCTTTGCTTGGTTTAAATCCTGTGTAAAATCTTCATAGAACCTATTGCAAGCAGACTTATAATTAAAAAAGAGAATCGAGGGTTAAATGGATTCCCAAAATGGTCATAAGTTGCAGCCCTATATGACAGTAAAGTATAGAAGATATTAGTTTTGGGATAGTTAAAATTTGTTAGCTCAACTTTCCAAAATTAAGGATATCCATCTCTTTCTTTTGCTTATTTTAAGAAAATATGATGTTTTTTTCATTTAATGTTCACATACCTTGACACTCATGTCTAGGTGTTACATAAGAGCGTACAAAAAATTAATCATTACAGCCCAAATCAATAAATAAGTAAAGTTCACCATAAGGACCTGCCTTGTTTACACAAACTTGTGTTCTACATTCATTAACTAGAACTAAGATTCTCTCCTGTAATCCACGACACATTAACTGTGTCAACAACAAACTAAGATGTGAGCAGGGAAAACCTTTTGTTTCAACATAGCATTAGTGCTGAGATACACAGCTACGTCATTTTTCTACGCACTTCCTCGTTGAGACCAAGTTTGTATATATGTTGTAGCAACGCATTCATTGTGTGGGGAACAGGATCAACTGATCTGACGTGTTTACCCCCCCACACACACACACAATATGAAACAGTATTTTTTCCATTTACAGTCTCATGGATCTAATGTTTGACCCCGATCATGGCACCCCGCTGTGACTGTTGTACTACAAATCTGAAAACAAAGAAACCTTTACACAGACTACAAAGGGGATAATAACCCCGTTCTTGCACAGACATCTTTAACATTCAAGTATAAAGATGGTGTGTGTTTGATTTTTATCCGTCTCTAACCTCATGCTGTAAGCTCCAGCCCCGAGCTCCTGCCCGATGCCAGACAGGCTAGCATCAAAGTCGTGCACCAGCCCCGACTCGATAGTGGCATCGTCCATCTTCAGCACCCAGGCCATGGGCCCCAGCTCCTTGTCCTCGGCTTCAACTCGAAGGGCCGCCAGCTTGCTTCGGGTAAGGGCTCGGCTAAGGAGGAAAAAAGAGGGCTCTGCAGCTTGTGAAGAGACGCCCGCAGGAGCAAAGTTCTGCTGCTAAGCCCGTTAGCTGCTCATCGGCAGGCTGGAAAGGCGAGCAGGTAGTTTTGTCCGGAGACGGAATTCACCACCATAATTCTGTTTTGGCTTATTTATGCTATTTCCCTCCTCAAACTAGTGTCAAACTAGAGGCAAGCAGCCCTAGAGTCACCAAAATAGAACCCCATCAGCTAACAAACAGTCGTGACGAAAGATGTAGACTGGTTGTCAGCATGCTAGCGTTAGCTAGCTTCACAAAGCCATATTTTTATATATATAAAAACAACCTAACAACAACGATAAAGGAGCAATTTCGAGGTCGCTTTAAGAAGTTAGTCCCGACTGCCGAGTTAACGTCCGCTCAGCAAAATGCAACAATCTGAGAAACAATATCGTAAGAATCCAGAAGCTGCATCCCACGCAGCGTCTGCACAGCTGTTGCTACCAAGCTAACTAGCATCAACTTCATTTGCTTTGAATCAGCTGCCAGGCGACTTAAAACCAATTCTCCTCAAACGCGCTCTGTACCATCCCGGTGAGGTACTCTCTTCTCATGGCGGTTGGGAAATCGCCGCTCTGGCTTTCCGTCTATCTGACGCAGTCCTTTAACCATCCAAAGCGTACCGTTTGATACAAAAACAGGCATCAACATGGCTCCCTCGGCGTACAGTCTCACTGTCTTGCTGGGTCACCACCAGCAGCAGCTTCAGGAGCGATGCCAGGACGTAAACCATCCAATCACAGGCCGTCTCCCGTGCCCACTGCAGAATAATTAGCCAATCAGAGACTCCCCAGCTTCCGTCATTGTGTTTCATTAGTGATGGGAATTCCGTGTACTTTTAAGGGATCCGAGCTATTTTACCTTGTGTGAAAAGAGTTGATTATTGGAGTCAACATAACTAGATTTTAAAAATAAACCAGATTTTGACATCTTTATGTATGTGTTTGCACTTCGTGCATAACACACAAACGTATTTTCTGAAAATAGCACTTTAGATTAGATGTGTACCCACTATTCTTCACTCTTTGCTGACTCAGCCTTAAAAACAATAGTCTTGCTTTATCTTTGTTTCCAGCTTTCTTCCTATTTTTAGACCCAATTTAGGCTTTATGGTTTTTCCTTGCATGTAATTCTTTGCTTGAAATCAACAGGATAACTGGTGAAAATTATTTATATCCATGTTCTGCTGTGTGCAGTACTAAGGAAGTATGCAGAAATTAATTGTAGAATCGTTATTTTAATAATGCATTTGAAATTTGATTATTTTTTGTGTAGATTTTATATCCATTATTCAACTTTACCTCAAAGATTAAAGTTTGACAAAACTGGATGTTTAATTAGCATAACTATCCCAAAGATCAGAACTAGTTTTGGAATTTATAGACTAGACCGACTAATTAAAATAAATCCGTTTATTGAAACCAGAATGATGTCAGTTATGAAGGATCGACCTGTCCATCAATTTAAGCCAGTGTTAATAATTTAGAGCTTTGTAAGATAATAATAATTAAAAAACACACCAAAACTGCATCAACTTCTTATAAGTAAAATTAAGCTGATATACAAAGTAAAACCAGGTTTTTAAATAAATATTTAAAGCAAAGAATGAATGTGACATACACAGATCATGAATGTAAACATTTGATCCGAACTGTTCATAATACACACCAGCTCCCATGGTTCATTTAAAAGAACTGGTTCGTTGAATCGGCACGTTCTTGACTATCATTACTGTGCTTCGGTTTCAGAGAAACTCTATATTAACAAAGTAGTTACTGTCAACAGATTATGAGCGTCAAGTTAATGATAACCTTACCGTGTGTAGCTACTGCTGTCTCCGCCGCCGTGGTTCTGCACCGGGGCCCGGAAGTTTTCGGTGTAGGACTGCCAGAACAACATGTGTGCTTCCCAACAGCTGTCTCTACAGGGTCCGATTCAGTCCTGCTGTAAAATCAATGCGATTCAGCTCGACCAGCACCACAAAGATCCCAAACGGAGCAGAAGCTTTACATTCATGTCACCGTGAGGAGCAACAACTACGTTTCCGCCCACAAACTTCTTATGTTTATCTCCCTTTTTGCTTTCCACGACACCGCCTTGTTAGCTTCTATTAGCTGCAGCCTCTGACTGTGCTGCAATTCAGGGGGTGGAGGGTAAAAGTGTTTTTTTCGAGTGGGGTACAGGCGCTATTTTGGAACGAAGGGGTCGACCCGCCTCACCCTTTAATTAGAGACCATCTTCTTGGGAAATCCAGCATAGTAATCCCTTCATATATTATGGTCCAGTTTAAACTCACTGAGTAGTTAAAGTGCTAATTGAACACAAATATTTATATTGTTTTAAATAAAAAAAATATGGAAACAAATTTAAAATCATATGATAATACAATGGGAATTAAATGATAGCTAATTAAGTGCAGTTTGACTAATCCCCTTTTAATTGACAAGATGAATAGTTTATTGTTAAACTTCTGTGCAGATTACCCAATCAGGTTTAAGAACCTTTTTTTTATGTTTAGACTTTTCCATGACTGAATTCGGCGCAGTAAAATTATTAAAATCATACGCCTTTGTATGAGTTTATAAAATAAATTCCGGTTTAAAGTATTGATCTCCACACAATGAGTTCCTTGCATTCCTAATAAAATAATTAGATCAAATGATATATTGATCCACAATTAGGTACATTCAAACTATATTATATAATTATCCGATACATTATTTGTTGGATTGTTATGTTGTGTTGATCCCAAAACAGAAACTAAAGTAAAAGGCATTTGATGCCAGAGTTTTCTTTATGTAATAGAAAGAGTACTTTTATTTCAATATTGATTACAAAAAACCAAACAAATCTACCTGAATTCACCTGTAGTTAAATGATAAACCATATTGGACATTAGTGAACAGCATCATAGAACACAGAAAGGTGATAATGCAATGGAGCAGCCGAAAGATTTATAAAGTTGGAAATCACTGGTTTTAATTACAGTATGTGGAAAAAAAAAGTAGGAAGGAGTTAGGAATTTTTTAGCAAGGCCTTGTGATTGTTGGGTCACTCTGACTGACTGCTGACATGGAAGTCAAGGGGGTTTACAGGTCAGGCTGATGCCAAGTCTGGTACTCTCTTCAGCTGCTCCTAAATAGATGGCTCAGAGAAAGAACAGATGCATACCTGAAATTCAGCACCACTGACTCAAATAGCCATGTTGCATAAGGGTTAAATGTTATCTTTTACACTACATACGAATGAGGCCACTTTATAATTGACTGGATGTTGCCCTCAGACCCTCCATTTTTTTCTCTCCTTGCACAGCTTTCTGCCGAATTCCTTGTTTTCCCCACACATGACTAAAATTAAACGTAGGTCATTTTTCTTCATGCTCCATCACTTAAACCTAGTCTGTGTTTCTGTTTATTTGGGAAAATATTGGGGTCATTTTTGACATCTTCAAATCAAAAATACACTATAAAAAATGTATTTTCTCTCATTTCATTGGGTTTTTAAATCCATTTGCAGGTCTCGCAACTTTTAATTTGTACAATGTAAGGGCAAAGTTTATTTTGCAACGCCCCTTTTTTATATTTTAACCAGAGATAATAAGGTGGAGTTTATAATTTGAGAAATTTAAAGTATACGCATCACATTTTATAAAATAAAGTAAAAAGTTAATTTTTTACTGTTTGGAAAGTAGTTTTAACCCTTTAAAGCCAAATGTATCATATTTGATACATGAATTTTTGAGACATCTGCATCATCAGTGGGATATTTTCGCTCTTGAGAACCCGACTTAATAAATCAGAAATATGTAGAGAACAGAAAATGTATAAGATAAGGAAATGCCTAATGTATCAAAATTGATGCAAATAATGATCAAATTTAACTTATACAAAATGCATGTTTTTTTTTTTCATAGAATTCAAAGACAACTCATATTAAAAAAGATCAGAATTTTCTGTCAATTACTTAATGGTTCATTTTTTTATAGCTTAAAGTATGCGTAGCTTTCTCAAATGAAATATCTGTTGAGACACAAATTAAATTTTCTCGAATTATTATATCTTCCATCACACACTAACTTATAAAGAACCCTAAAAATCCTCGAACCGAGTAAAAAACAGGGAAAAAAAATAAATAAAAACATGAAGCTTTAAACATGAATGTGTGTAGTCATGATCTGTACAAGTTCTTTATTTTATTGTAAGCACAGCTTTTTAAATGCACAAAGAAAACTATATTGTTATAAAGAAATACATTGAACAGGGAAACAAGAAAACTGAATTTTTTTTTTTCCAGATCTGTAAATAATACATTTCTACAAATTTCAACAAAAGAACAGTGAGTGTAAGACTACAGGACAAGCAACAGAGAGAGAAATAAAACAAAACATGGATGGGTGAGGATGCGTGCTAGCACCCCAGCCTGGGTTGAGGGGGACTGTTAATGAATAATCCATTTTAATATTGTATAGATATACATGTCCACTAAGTGATCATTAGCCATGTCTGGTCATACTTCATGTATAAAGCAGCATTGCACCCATAATCCTCAGACGTGGGCCTGATCAAAATAGAGAAATGAAAAACCATCTGGGATCCCTCTGAAACGGCTGGACTTTTAAAACCAGTTTTATGCCCGATGGGGAATCGGAGCTCAAACGTTTAACTTAAGTTTCATGCACAGCCAAACATTTCTGGATTTTATTCATGTGTGTTAGTTTGCTGCGGAGCCGGGTGGGTCGTACCTTTGAGGCTGGTCAGCACCTTTCTAGGAAAAAAAGAAAGTTTTTTTTTTTCCATGTGTGAGTGAAAGAAAACATTTTATTTAAAAAAAAAAAAATCAACACTGCAGTAAAACCTCATTGCTTAAAATAAGTCCAAACTATGACACCGTATAGAGCTGCGTTTCCAGCAAACTGGACCCGGTTTACTTGCCGTAGCAGAAGGAAAACAGGAAAGAGCAGCTTGTTCATCACAATGTTGCATTAATATTAACACCCCCCCCTTAAAAAAAAACCAAAGAGAACCATGCAGATGCAGTACTGCCTACTGATATGAAGCTGTTGCTGACAGGATGTTGTTGGACAGGACGGACACATCGGATCTTCATCCTGGAGTGAGTCAGTGAGTGAGAAACCGGGCTGGAACATGAGAGCAGGAGTCGGATTTAAGGGTTCGGTTCAGTCTGAGACGAGGGCGGATGCTCACTAAGGGCCAGGAGGACTACAATGTTTCTCTCCTCTGAACCACTACGCCTCTCTCCTGCGGTGAAGCTGGAAACATGAGCACTGTGTGTACTTATTGTGTGTGTATACACCATGTCTTGTTGTGGATGTAAGCAGTCTGCCCCAGTTTTTCTCTGTTCACGTAGGTGTGATCTGAGGAGGGAGTGTTTCATGTTGGCTGGGGACAGTAGCAGTTCTGTGGTCCCGATCTAGCAGGGGTGACTTCTATAGACCCTCGCCTAAAGATTCGCCACCGGTGGAGCCAGACTGCGCACGCTTGATGTACAGATTCAACAGCTTCAGCTGCACAAAGAAAAAGAAGACAGGGTGGTGAAAAACTGGTTCTAGTTCTTAGATCAGAAGCTAAACTGAAGTAAAACATGAAAGTTGTTCAGAAGTTTCATCATAATGGGATTTATAACAAGGAAAAATCTCAAACATCAGGTAATAATAACAAAGAAGTTTTTCATAAACAGCCTCCTCTGCAAAGAAAGGTGTAAAGTTCTTACTTAAAAAACACAATTAGTTATTTTATTGTTTAAATAAACTAAATGTAAATAAATGTATTATTTTCTATTTAAAATAAATTTGCATCAGTCTGAGACTTTTTTCCCCACATTGTCCTTATGAGGACTTTGAGGAAATAAATGAAATTGATGCCTTTTGGAATAAGGCTGTAAGGCAACTAGCAACAAGCAGAACTGGACACCTCACCCTACAAAGGAGGGTGGTTATTGTTTGGGAGATGGATCATTAAAAAGCACCATTTATTTAGTTCAGATTTTTTATAGTTGCTCAGCATTCTTAGCACAGAGTCATCCTGGATGAAAACCTGCTCTAAACCACACATAACCTCATAGCGGGGTGACGACACAGAGCAGATAAATCTGATTGAACGTTTACGGAGAGATCTGAAAATGACGTTTCCCATCAGAGCCGATGGAGCTCGAGATGTTCTGCGAAGAAAAATGGCCCAAAGTGCTACAAAAAACTTTAGGTTTGCTGCTAAAGGTGACAAAGTATTAAGTAAAGGTTGGGAATACTTCTTCAGATTCATCGTACCTGGTAAACATCATTCTGGTTTTAAGTTATTGATCAAAAAATGATTTGACAGATACAGTCTTGCACGAATATTCACTTTTTTCACCTTTTGTATCACTATAAACACAACATTTATGGTATCTTATTAGAATATCAGGTGATAGAGCAACACAAAAGCAGGGCTTTATAGAGAAATGCAAAGAAAATGATACATGATGTTCAGAAATATACACATCCAAATATCCGTGTTCAGCCCTTTAATTGAAATCCAATGATCTCTGCCTTTGGAAGCAACAAAATGATAAATATAAATATATGATAAATATAACACAGGTGTTTTTGGATGAACTGGCCTCCAGGTGTTTGTGAGGAGCTCACCTTGCTACTGGAGAGTTGGCTGAGGTGCGGTTTGAGGTCGTCTCCTATCACCGCATGGATGGCCACCAGGCAGAACACGCAGGCTTTCCTCACGCTGCTTTCTGAGTTATCGTAACCCTGTTGGAACATGTTAAACACGCCGCTTAGCCGACCGCTGTAGGAATAAACGGCCAGGGTTGATTCTTTAAACGCGATACCTGAATGAGTCCTGGCACGATCTCGGGCAGCATGCTGGCCAGGCCTTCACGGGGAACCCTCTCCACCACCTTTGTCTGCATCTTGATAGCAGCTAGGTTGATGGGGTAATCAGCTGACTGGATAATTGGACACAACACCTTGATACACTGGTCTGGACTGATGGACAACGCCAACATGGCGGCCGTCTCCTCAGCAGCTCGGACCACCTTTAGAGCAAGAAGAAGTTGACTGATGATGCGAGATTTAAGTCGTTCCAGTGGATTTAGCTTCTCTATGTGTGAAAGTACCTCTTTGTGAGGATCTTTGTGCGCCTCCAAGGCCTTCATTATGGTGAGTTCTGCATAGTTCTTGAATCTCCAAGGCTGCTTGCCTAAAATCTCCCTCAGCACCCTCAAAGCCAGCGTTCGGATCACATGCTGAGGGGGAGGAGAGGGGGTTTAAGAACAAAATATGAGAGGAATTTAGCTCCCATCTCTTTTCATTAACTGGACAGCCTCTTAGCAAGTGCTCGTACTTCTCTGTCACCCATCGTCTCCAGCAGGAGCAGCAGGATGGTCTTAAAGTGTTCGTCCCAGACCTGCAGGGTGTTTTCACGGATCAGCTTGAGCAGCTCGTACAGCGCCGCCTTCCTTTCTTCCACGCGCTCGTTGTGATTGGACAGCTCCTTGAGGAGCTCGGCCACTCGCTCCGACTGATCCAGGCCGCTGTCTGTTTCAAAAAAGAAAAAAACACTTCCTAACTTTTCTTTTTGACAGTATGTTACGTGCCCGTCCACGGAGGCGTCGGCGTACCGTCGGTGAGCTGCCCCGATTCGTCCAGGCTGATGTCTTTCAGGTTCTGCTTCAAGGGGGAGTCGTAGAAGGGATCGTGGCCGACTCTAGGGCTGGAGGTGAGGAGGGGGGTGTTGAGGAGGGAAGTCTTGTTGTCCAGAGCCATTCGACCGCCATCCATCAAGTCTGACACGTTTCCACCCTGTTTAAAAAAGAAAGATGAGGAAAGAAAGACTCATTATGTAGAGAGCAGCATAACAACCAGTAGACCTCTACCTGATCTTTTTTTGCATGTCGTGTAAAGAGGCTGCAGTTTTCTGAGCTTCAAAGCCTATTTTGAAAAGACAGGAATATCTTGGAGAGTAATTCCTTAGAGAAAATGGGGAATAAAACCATCTCCCTCTTTCCTTTGCAACTTTTATTGTTCAATTAAGCCCTTAGCAGGTTATATGTTGTTAAAAGTAATAGTAGTTAGAGGATTGTTCTTAACCAGCTCGTATTTTACCTTTATACACGTTTTCTATGCTCAACCAACCATGTCAAAAATGGCCTTAGGTGGGAGGTGTCCATGGTAAAATACACACGTGTGCTTCCCACTATAATTTCCACTCCCGTCCATCAAAGTAGCCTGGTGTAAATTTCCAAAACTAATCAAACACCAAACTCTTCTTCAAAGCAATAAATTTACTTCAGTTCTTCAGTTTATCCACTTCATGTTAGCTCTTCTATCTTTGAACACCAATATATATTATCTGCCAGTCAAACTAATAGACTTCCACCTCACAGCAGATACAATAGGCATCCTTTCTCTAAACAGAAGGACCTGATGTTCGTATTCTGGTGTCACTGGATCCTCCAAACTCAACCAGGAGAAATCTGTCCTCTTTATTTCATCCTGATCTATTTTGTTCTTTCATTCAGTCCTAGATCATCATTCCCTTTTCTTTTGTTTTTTTTTCTTTTCCTTCCTCCTCTATCCCATTATAACCAGCAAGCTGATAAAAAGGTGAAGATTTTGGACAATGCTGTAAAAATATTTCATGGTAGAAGCTTTTGCTCTTTGACCAAGTACTGTGATAAATAACTTACTGGTTTTAAACACATTGGTGTGTTCTTTCCTCATCAGGTGAGCCTGTCACTCACTGAGACATGGAGCTGCTGGTTTAAAATCACAGTCAGACCAAAAATCTAATAATATAAACTAAAATAAAAGGCGGCTTGTGATCTGAAAAAATGCTTAAAAATAGGAGCTGCTTTGAACGCTGCACCGTTTAAAACCCTCATACGTTTAAGTGACCCAGATGTACCTAAACAATGGTGCAAGCAGAGCGGAGCTGCCTTATAAAGTACAGGTGCAGAATAATGTTGCTGCGACTGTATTCATCGATCTGCTTTTTCCCTGCAGTTCAACACACCGATAAACTGTCCTGTTTATAACAATCAAAACATGACTATAAAAAAACAGCTAAATCTTAGTCCCTTGTTTCGTCAGATCAGATTTGGTTCGGTCAAACCGGAAGACAAACGTCCACATCTTCAGACGGACGGTTTAAAGAAATGAATAAGAAATGTGAAATGATGTGAACCGATTTCCAGCCGTTGGAACATTGCTGTATTTCTGTTTCACCAGAAATCAGACCTGTTTTTACAGTTTGGAACAAAAGACTTGCAGCCTCCGACTTTTTTTTTTAGCCTCCAGGGCTTCATCTCTCCTAAAATAAAATAAAAAATTTAAATCAACAGTTCTGGCACAGAGAGCTGAAACTCCCTCTCATGTTTTTAGCACATAAATACCAGGAATGTTTCTAAACCGTGTGTCGTTTTCTGAGACTTTGTGAAGGTCGACATGTGACCCGTCGGCTGTGAGGCAGTTTGTGTGTATGTTTACACTTAAAGCATTGAAAGGCTGCTATGTATGGGCCCCTTTGATGAGTCAGGTGTGCTGAAGAAATGTGGGCTGGTTGGATATCAGATGAAAATGTCAGGAGTTCACACCTCTGTACTGGAGAACACCATGTCCTTAAAAGGGGGGCCATGTTACTGGCAAAGGGCATTTAAAATTATAAATTTATCCTCTCCGACAAAACGAGAGGCTGAAAACGTTGAGTTATTGTTGATTTCAGGCGGGAAAGCTGACAACATTACGGACATGCCGAGACTGTTTGTGGAGGATTATCTTTACAGTCTTCCTCCCCATAAACGGACACTGTACGTCTCCCGGTTCCCACGCTGATAAAGGATCACATGTCAGAGTCTCTCACACATACACACACGGTACATGCGTGTGTCTGAGTGTTAAATCTAGGAACAGACAGTTTCATAACCGCCTTCAAAGAGCTCCAGGTTATTTTAACCCGTCTGACACTAGAAGATGTTTTTGCCTCAGGAACCTGAGTTTGTCTGTATTTCGAGGACTTCTAAACCAAAACATCCACGTTCCCTTTGCTTTTAAACTGCCCTATGCTTTGTATCTTTCCAGCTGAAGCAACATTTTAGTATTACCTTCATTAATGGATGCAGATCAGCACCAAAAATAGGAATCTTTGCTGATGCTTTAAAACACAAACCGATCAGCTGGACTGAGAGCCGCCACAGCTTCATCGCTTGTTCTGTCGGCTCACCTCGTCTCCTTCCCGCCGTTGGACCGGCTCATTCATGTCCTCCTGGCTGCGAACGCTGAAGTTTTGAATGGCTTCGGTGACGCCTTTCAGGGAGCTGTAGATGTCCTCTGAGTTCAGGTTTTCCGGGTCGTAATCAAATGCGCTGGGGTTGACAAGTTTTTGCATTTAAGCACAAATGATATGAAGAAACATGGAGGAATTCAGAGAACGGAAGTCCAAAAGTTGAACAAGTTCTGCTGCAGTTTAATCATCTTAGCAATTATTCCAGCCACACTGCTTGAGAGATCATAATTTACATCTTTTTCCCACGTAAGACATTAAGCTTGACACAGATTTCTCATAAAGGATCTACAATCTCCAGCGTTACCTTGGTGAGGGGGGGTTTTGCGAGGTGTTGGTGGGTGATGTGACGGGACTGGACCAGCTGGCTGGAGATCGTGGGGTATGGCGTGTCAGAGGGCTGCCCATTTGTGCCTGAAGAGGGAAAATAAAACATAAATTTAAAGGTGGTTGGGTTTCCATGGACCCACTGTCAGTTGTCTTGCTATAACAATGTGACATAAACGCATTAAAAAAAGACGAAGTACAGAAAACAAAACAAAAATAAATGTATTTTTTAATCAAAAAGTATATTTTTTTTTCATCTGCCTAAATTTGGTAAAGAATGACAACTCCACTCATTTTTGTCTTTTTTTCCTTTGTTTATTTTGTTATGTGTCTGTAACTACTAAACTGCATTACATCAATTCAATTCCGATATTTCAGCAAAAAACATTTGTTAATTTAAATAATGCTCAATTTAAAAAATTGAATATGATTTTAGGATTCTAATCGTTTATCTTTATGTAAAATATCTTTATGCAAACGGAACAAAAAAGAAAAAACAAAGATAGAAATCAGTTTTCCTATTAATATTTTGCTAAAAAAGTAAGTAAGCTGCTGCCCGTGTCCTCACTAGAACTAAAAAAGTAGAGCACATCAGCCCGGTTCTGAACTCCTTCCACTGGCTCCCTGTAGCTCAGAGAATAGACTTTAAAATCCTTCTGTTAGTCTATAAATCACTGAATGGATCAGCAGCTTAATACATAACAGATTTGTTGTCAGAGTATCAACCTCAAAGAACCACTCAGGTTTGTTCAAGTTTATTCTGTCCACCCAGAACCAGAACCAAACATGGAGAAGCAGCATTTAGTTCTTCTGCTATAATTATTTAGAACAAAATCACAGAAAACTGTAAAAGCCCTGAAAGCCTGAATTCTTTAAGTCAAAGTTAAAACTATTTGTTTAGAGCTGCCTTTGATTGCTACAGTTAAACTGTTAACTTGAGGTATTTTTAGTTTAAGGTTGCATGTTTTAATGCTTATTTGCTTTTACTTTTCTTCTATTCTATTGTCTATTTCATGTAAAGCACTTTGAATAATCCATGTAGTGAATTGTGCTATACAAATAAACTTGCCTTGCCTCAAAGAAATACACCAAAAGCTTCTGGTTGTCAAGTCAATAAACAAAAGCAATCACCTTTCTGCTTTCAACCAAACCTTTGAGGATGGGGTTATCAGCCAGATTAATACGTTAAGTTTAATCTGAATTCTTCACAGTGTTTTCAGGAGTTTGTGAATTCAGAAATCTCTCAAAAAATATATCTTGCTTGCAAGGTGACAAAGTAACTCCTTCTACTGCCACTATACTGCCCTCTTGTGTGCAAACAATCCAACTACAGAAATTGATTAAAAAAAATACAGATCCTCTTCTTGTGAAATCCAATAAAAACATAAAACAAAACAAAAACAATGTGTAGCTGCAAGAATGTCATGAAACTTTTTAAGCATAAAATAATTCATTGTCTGTACAGGTGTGACAGAAGAGAGAAGAGATCTGTTATCTTATCTGCTCTAGCTTACCTTCATATTTAAATCTTTTTAAGTATTATTTCTTCCTTGACCATAGTGAGAACCATAACAAGAAATATTAGGACTACTCATCCTAAAGTCAGACGTTTTTTTGCTAGTAAATTATGCGCCTGGAGTCGCATCTACCTGTCCGAGGCATTATTTGAACAATGTCATGCACATCTGTTAAAATCCTGCTTTTTGTCTACAATCGCCTGGTTGGTCCCTCCTCGGGTTTCTGTCTCTGCCTCTCTACCAACTTATTCCTCTTACACACAGTTTTCCTCTAAAGCTCAGTCTATAAACTGAATGATTTCTTCTAATAATGTAAACTGAAAACACATTAGGGCTGGTGATTGCAATTTTATTTCAATGTTCTTTTGTACTAAACACAAACATGTATGTTTTTGGCTCCAGGGTTACTGTGTTGTGTTTAATGTTTTCTGGTCCCGACATCATTGCCGGAGGACGTAAATGTTTGCACTTCTGCAGAAAAAAAAAAAAAACACTAAAAGAAAAGTTTGTAAACCGAGTTTAGACGGGTCCATGAAAAGGAGCGACAGTAAAGTGATTTACAAAGGAAGCACCTCCAAGTGTGTTTGAGGCTCCAACTCTTGTTGCCTGTTAACTCACCTGGGAAGTGTTGCCTGTGTTCTTTAGATGGTTCTGGAGCAACTTGGTGGCTCCATCCTGGAAGGTTTTGGGAAGAGCTGCCAGCAGCATGGTGAACTCTGGAGTGTTAAGCTGGAAGAGGGCGATCAGAACCGCCTGTGCTGCCTGTGGAGATGCAAACATATTTAAAAAAAAAAGAAATAAAAAATTCTAATCCAAGGACAATAAGATGTCCAAGGGAGAGCATTAGCTCCTAAAAAACAATTGTGTTATATCTTTAACCTTTTCTGTATTTTGCAGAATTAAAGCCACAAACTGCTGCATATTTTATCTGAAATTTATGTGAAAGAGCAACACAAAGTAGTGCATAAGTTTCAAGTAAAAAGAGAGAAAAGCATCACTAAAAATAAACACTGCACACCACTTTCCTGAACACAGTGAAACATGGTAGTGGCAGCATTATGCTGTGGGAGTGCATTCTTTTAAGCTACTTTGATCAACATCCAGACCTAAAAATATCTGGAAAGACTTTAGAAATGATCTCCAACTAATATAAATCCACTTTTTGAGATTTTACGCAAATTAGGGAGAAACAAGAGATACTAAAACCGATAAATCATAACACTTGTTGCTTTACCTAAAACAAAAGACGTTGCTGTTAGTCCATCACACCAAAACCCTAATAATATAATTCAAATTCTATGGCTGTAAATTGGGTTAAATGATCCAGAAAAACACAAGACGTGTGTTTTTAATAATAAATGTTACCATAACAACAGGACTTGCTACACATCAATAAGTTAGGCGTATCAATGTCTTTTTACTTTGAGCTCATGGAAAACTTGGTACATAAAAGGTTGTGTATTTAGCTACTGTAAAAAGGATTATTTTCATCTGAACAAATAAAGTTTTTTTGGACATTTTCTGGGGGAATTAAACAATTTTCCTTGTACAGATTTATCTAGTTTTAACGTGAAACTTTTAGCAATTTTTGTCCAGCAATAAACACCAATTAAAAAAAGAGTATGAGAGGGGATGGCAACATTCTGAGCAGCCTAACTACAAAGTTTTTGAAAAATTAAATTGGTTGTGATAATTTTGCTAAGACTAAAAGTATTCATAGAAATAATAAGACAAATAAAGAGAGAGGCTGTACTTTCAGACTTGTTGAGTGAAAATAATCACATCATCAGTCCTTCTACAAGCATGCGGTCATCGCGCAGGTGAGAGCCGCTACCTTTCTGACGTCGGAGCTCTTGGGTTCAGTCGTCCAGGTGATGATGCGAGAAACGGCAAGTCGGGTCTCACTGGAGTTCACAAAGTCCGGGGCATCCATCTGCAGCGTTAGCGTCTCGATGTACTTCAGGATGGCCACTTTCACCTGTGAAACAAACACACGTTTACACAGATCACCAAGTGGGTGCCTGAATATACAGAGATAACATTACAACCACGCATGAATGTGAGCACCGCTGTTCAGAGAGAATATAAAACCAGAGAGGGTCCTTTAGAGGTCTGAAAATGAAAAAAATAAAAAATAAATAAGAACACTTGATGAATCTGTGTGAAAAGATTAAAAGAACAGCATCCATGTTCATGCTTTGCAACAAATGGAGAAATATCGGCTTCAGACCTGATATCCAATGAGGAAATAATAAATGTCAACATTCACTGCACATGTCAACAAATCACTCCTACCCTCATTTCATCTGTCTCTAAAACTGCATCTCAAGGGCCAGAACTTCCTCCAAACCACTTAGCAGCAGCGTGCGCGCCACATAATTGCTCCCCCCGGAGCGCACTGACCTGGGAGGACTGGCTCCAGGCTGCGGCCTGCTCGTCTAGAGAGCAGGCGTGGCGCCGCGCTCTGGGGGGAAACAATTTTACCCCGGACCCTCCCCTGCCTCGCCCGCAACACGAGCTCCGTACAGGCTTCGGAGAGAGAGAGGAAAAGCACCGCGTCAATCAACGGGGAGACAGGGGAACGGGGAGAGGGGAGGGCAGGAGGAGACAGGAGATGGAAGGGAGCATGGCAGGAGCAGGGGCAGGAATGGGGGGGAGGCTTGGGCTTTATGAGTTTAAACTGATTACGTTACGTTAAGAAGTAGCCAAATCCATGAGTTCCTGCACATTTTTTGATTTCCTTTGGCACAATGAATCATATTTTAAGCTTTATGGGTCAATTTCACCATGTTTTTAAAGTAACGATAGAAAAAATGATCAGCAAACTGTGGTATATATTTCTACAGGCATTAAAAAATGGATAAAACCCAAATCAAAAATATTCTTTTTCCTTATTGCTTTTTATTGCTGCATTAGCCTCTAAACCATACAGGTTCTGGTCATAAAATTAGAATACCATGAAAAAGTAGATTTATTTCAGTAATTCCATTCAAAAGGTGTAACTTGTACATTTTATTTATTCATTGCACACAGACTGATGCATTCAAATGTTTATTTCATTTAATTTTGATGATTTGAAGTGGCAACAAA
>JAUZNJ010027887.1:0-16482 GCA_034780135.1 Jordanella pulchra
CTGGCTTTTTTTCCAACCAAGCAGTAGCACACCAGACTCCATTCATCTAATCAAGTCTCATTCAGCCTTAACTTTATGACTTAATGAGATTACTATAGTCTGGTGTGCTACTGCTTGGTTGGAAAGAAAGCCAGCAGCCACCCCTGATCTATTGCTTCTACGTTACATCTCCTTTCAAATGGCCTTAGCTGTGCATCTCAGAAACAGTTGTGATTTATACTCTAGTGGAAGTCATTTCTCTATTGACTGTGTCAGACTTTGAATGTCAGTCCCAAGCTTTTCCATATCCTATCCATCAAGAGAAAAGCAATCTGACAATAGGGCCGAGTCAACTCACTGTAGGTTTCTCCCGCCGCTGCTGTTTGCAACAGGCCTCTTTGAAAGCAAGAGAATAACTTTTTACAATTTTCGAAATATAGCAAATCCTAGAAGGTTGCAAAAAAAGGGTCAGACACCCCCATTTAAATAGTCGGTGAGTAGATAATCACTTGCCCCCCCCATTTAGATAGTCAGTGAGCCATTTAGATAGTCACTGACTATCTAAATGACAATGAAAGTGCTAGTTTGACTTAAAGTTATGTCAACAAAGCCAGCAGCTATTCTTAAAGTTGTCCAGACAAGTAAGACTCCCCTCTTTTAACTTAATTTAATGGTAACTGTACAGCAAAAGTATGGTTACTGTACAGTTAATGTGACTGATTTCCCAAAGTTAACATCCATCTTCTAGCAATTCAGTTATGCAATTGAAAAAAACAAAAAACAAAAACAGGATTATTGTTGAAATATCTCATTCTAGCCCAAACACCCATTTCCATTGCTAAGCCCTTTCGTTTGTATTGTTTGCTAATTTCTCTCTGTCTTTTTTCTGTTTTCACACAATTTTCTCTATGAATTCTAAAAATATATTTTCCCTGTGATTCCTACCTTCTTGAATTTGCAATCAAAATGAAAGCATTTCCACATACCCTTGTGTTCAAAAAAGTATCAGCTCAACAGCCAGACCAAATAACATTTTAAGGTAAAAATTCTAATTATCCTTTTACCTGGCCAAAAATAATAATTAAAAAATTCACTGGCATATCTGTATGGTCATGCATTTCCTAACCCTAAATAAAATTCACATTGCATGCCAGTTATTATGGACCACTTAAATACATATAAATACATAAAGAAGCTTTGTTATGTCATGCTTAAGAGGACATACTTAATTAGAAGAGTGACCCCAAACATTCCAGTTTTACTATCACAGTTACCAACAAAAAATAAAGTTATGGATTTCTATATAATCTATTCCACTTACTAAAATGAAACATCTTAACTTTGTTTAAGGTCTAGGTGTGTCGATCACTAAACCCTTTGAGTCACTGATTAACATCAAGCATATGGAGCATGAAACAATAACTGGCAGGTTAAAATGCCTTGACAATAAAGTGACGAGGTTGTTGGTTCCTAATTTGCAATTTCTTTAGTTAAAATATTTTAGCTTTACATGTGAGCAGCAATGCATTGCGTATGTAAAGATTTGCTAACAGATTATCTATTCAATCAAAGCAAATAAGCAAATAATATTCAACATAATTAAGTATTTTAAGAGTCTATCTTTTTTGACAGACAGTTAGGAGTTAAGTACAAAATAAATATCACAATAACATGTTTTATCCTTTAATTTTGATGTATAAAATAAATAAGGATATCTCTTTTTAATATTTTAAAATTCCCTGCCTCCCTTTATTTATTTTTCACAAAAGCACAGTGGGCACACTTAGAGCCACCTACCAAAAAATGTATAGCTCCTTTTCTAACGAAAACCCGGGGATGTATGCACACATGACAAAGCCAGTTCTCCAGAAAGTGCCATTTTAATTTAACCTCAAACACTTTTTCAGCCGTTTTTGCACAGTTTGAGCCCTGTTCTGTCTGATTCCATCAATCCCCTAGACCATTAGACATTGCAAATACAATATCCATCAAAGCAAGTTCCATTTAACAATAATTTGTGCTGTACATGGCTACTGTAAACAAAATAAGCTACAGCCCATGACAGTAAAACAACATATTTTAACCTTTAGATAGTTTTTATACGGAGCTAAACTAATCATAGAAAAAAATACGTGTTTTTTGTATCGACAGACAATATTTTACTCTATAACCCCAACTATCTAGCATTGCAGCTAGATTGTGATACTTAGTAATAGAAATGAAGAAAGATGATTAACTAACACCAAAATGAACACACAGGAAATTAAATAAGGTAGAAAGGTAGCATGCTAAAGACTAGATCTGGGAGAACTATCTAAACAAATACACCATAACCAAGATGTGAAAAGACCAACAAAATATAAAATTCAACAACCATAAATAATCCAAACACAAACCAAGGGACAGAAAAATACAGACACACGCAGGCTATAACACTTTTGATTCAGGATGAACACAGGTGCCTTTGGTACTCAGCTAAGTTAAGTTCCAGTGGTTCAACAGCATGTGGAAGAAGATAGAAGAATTTATCTGGAGCCAGAGATAATAATGGGCAGAGTTAATCGGTTGAATTGGAGAGGTGACATTTTGGTGGTGGATTGTGTATAGAGATGTCATGGCCAGGGTTTGTTGCCCTGGAGGGATTTCTCTGTGAACTAGAGCAGTTGGACTTTCGAGATCCAGATTATAACATAATACTGTGAGTCAGCATGGGGGCAGGCAGGTGGTGGCTGCAGACAACAGACTTGCAGTGGACCACTGTGGAGCTTGTGTGTTTTTTTAAAGAGATCCTTAATGAAAAGGTTTGCTGAACGGATGAAGGGTTATGGTAACAAGCAAAGGTTTAATCTGTGATGTAATAAGACATTTTAATAAAGGGACATCTCAGGTTTTTCATAAAAGTAAAGTACATGAATCACAGATTATAAAAAGTACATTTATAACCAGAGGCTCTTACTAATTTCCTCTTTTATAAAGAAGATGACAGTACATATGTATTGCTTCTGTATTCTATCTAACACCATGTCACTTGTTTTCATGAACATTTGGAAGATAATATCAAGACAGAATAATTTATAGCAGTGTTTGTATGATTTAATTTTTACTTTCATTATTTTTATTGAAACTGGGCTAAACTGTCTACTTCTTTTACATATTTAAAGTATGACTGTTCTTCCTTCTCTTGAAACCATGTAAACCATTAGGTTTCCTACTCTATCTTTATGTCTATTTTAGTCTCAGCATTTATCCCTTTGAAAGAGAAGCAAAACCAGGGGAGATGATTTCTACAGAGTAAGACAGATCATGATTAGGTTTAGACTTTTGGCTAAACAAGACAGTAAAATAACATAATCTCAATACATACATCAATGCAGCCGCATGATTTTAGGGGGGGCAATCAACATTCCTATAAGCTTGTATGGGCAATAAGGCTTCATATTTGTTTTTTCTAAAATAAAACACCCCAACACCTTACAGTTCATTGGAGTTCAACAAGTGTGACTTTTCTGAACTTCACTCTCTAGTCTAACATGCCTCGGTTCTTGTGTGTGAAAGACAAGGTGTCACTGTGAGCGACATACACCTCCAGCCTTGTCCATTCCCACCCCACATATCTTAACAGAGGCAGCTTGGGTTGAAGAAGTTAAACACAAAAATGGGACAGTTTGGGATAGCAAAACTTTTTAAGAATAATAGTTTTCCAGTAATATTTTTTAATTTGTATTTTTCTATACTGCATGATGTCAAGAAAATGGGAAATGGTGCCTTGCTATATAGGAGCATTGGGTACATAATATACACCAAACTCACCCTGGAGAGGAATTTGGAGTCAATAAATACTTACATGGCAGTTTAACTTTGTGAAGTAAACAGAAGATAGCTAATTTTGAATTTTAATACCTCTAGAGGAATGAAAGTGCTAACTACAACTACCTTTATCAAACCATTTTCTAAATTTATATTTTGTTCCCTTTCCACAGGTACATAAGTTTTATTGTGCCTTCATGTACATGATTATGGGCCTTTTTTTCTTACAGAACTTTCTCTCTGCAGAACACAGTGGATGCCAAAGTCCCTGCTGACATTAAATGGAAATAAGCACAGAGGATTCATTAGAGGTACAATGGAGAGAAAATTTGCCCTTGACTGCTCATGCTGTCCAGCAACAGGATTCCGCTATGGGTGGTGAGCCACTTTACTCATTTCATAAACTTCCCCCCATTTATGTATGAAGTAAATTCTAATCTGAATTTTCACTTTTATCATATCTACTAACAATTTATTACTCACTGAAATGGTGGATCTTCCTAGAGCATTGTACCGTAAATAATGTCAAATTAAGACTGCGATGATTTGCGACAATATCCTGACTGACAAACTGGATCATACACATGCCATGTGGTGCAAAGACAAGGGTGTTTTCTTATTTTACCAAGTGTAGAATAATAAACATGAAATACTGAGAGTGGATTCTGGTTTACATTAGGCGGCATTTTGAATTAAGTAGACGGGCTAGATCCAGCCATCAGTACAGAAGACAAGGAAGTTAATATTTGCTAGAGGAAGATGTAGAATGACTTCTTGCCTGAATAGAATGCATAATGCAAATCAAAGAAAGAGTTGAGGGAGAAAATGGTGATGCCGATGATGTGTGAGACATGTCAAGGTAAAGATTTTTGTTTCTGGAGGGGTTCCTTACAGTTTGAAGGACTTGACATCCTCAGATCAAGTGAACAGAAGACTTGAGGGAGTGGGCATAGAGATGGGGGCTGAAGATGTGAGACTTGCAGTGGACCGCAATAATGTGGATAGGATGGAAGAAAAATCTGTCACAGGATGGTCTTGAGAAGGATTTTAGATATGGAATAGAGCCGTTACCTGGTAAGTTGATCAAATGTAAGGAAACAGCAAACAAAAGATTTTCAAGGAAATAGCAAACAGACTTGAATAACAAAATTGACATGAGCCTTGGAGTCTTGAGTCATACAACAAAGCTGATCCTCAGATGGAACATCTTGTACTTCCCAAGTTATTCATTTTGCACTGGGCCAACCATATCTTCCAACACCCATTCTTTGTTAAAGGAGAAGACTAACAAAACAACAGTCACACAAAGATAATGTCAATAACGCATATGAAAATTAGGAAAAAGTTTCAGCAAAGAGAACTCATTAAAATTATACTGGGAAATGTAAAACAGGTAATCATTTATTCTGTAAAAGTTCAATTGAAAGTGTGCAATAAAAAAATTAAATTTGCTGCAAAAATTGCTGTCATTTTACACTGGAGCGCAACTTGGCAGATCACCAAATAACTGGTTGACATTCTGGGCTGAAGAGGAGTTGGAATTTAGAAAACCTATAATGATAATGACAATATGGTTGAAAAAGAGGGGACCAACACCTTAAAAACAGATGTGCTTGCTTGCTAGGTATCTTGCAACAACAAATTTAAATGAATGAATCGGTCATTGTTGTAAAATTTATTGCTTCAGATTTTCTTACAATTCACAACTAATCATAAGCTCATCGTTGGTATGAGAATTAACAACATGTTTGCAAATGTCTTCATCAAAGAGCGTTAAATTTTCCAAGAAAGTAGTACAAATTCTATACATTTCTGTTAGTGATTTGCTGCCTTTATAATGAAAAAATTACTTTACATTCGCTACAAAGAAACTCAGTGTCTCAAGTTATTTTGAGTTGTTTAACCAATGTAAAAAATGTGAATCATTATTTGTGGTTAGAAAAAAATACAGACAAAAGTATTTCTCTCTCTTTCAAAAGCACATTTTGTGTGTACACTTTCTTAGAAGTGAAGAGCAAAGTAACATGTTTTAGTCCATAAATAAGCAGTGTTGATTGTCTTTGAAGAAAGCAGAAGTCTTTTTTTTATCAGATGAGAGACAACAGTGGAATGACAAAGCAGAGATCAAACAGAGATTAACTGTGTAATAGAGTCTCCTGTTCGTCCATGAAAAATGGATTTTCAACAATAGTGTGTGCGAGAGGAGACCTCACATACAGCACACAGATTCTCTAAAGGGAACAAAAAGGTACGTAGCTGTGTCAAAACTCTTTAAAGTGCAAAAAGATTGAATATCCCAATTAGAAGCACATATTATCTTAATGTTTTTTTACCATCTACCGAAAAACATAATCGTTTCCTTGCATTAATGAAAAAAATGACAATTTCGACTTGACAACTACTGTATACACATGTTTAATCAAGGAGGCATCTAAAACATACATTTAGAGGAGTTTTTTATATTTGAAAATGACGATTAATGCAAAGCTAAATAGAGGTCAATGTGTCATTGGGTTTTTGAGGATTAAAATAAACCCAAAACACTAAATAGGCTTAAAATCCCACCCAAACCTTACAAGAAGAGAACATGTTGAAGAACACACTCAAGTCAAATCAAGATCATACTAACAATGTTTTTTTTTTGTTTTTTTGTAAACCCAACAAAAAAAAAAACAAAAACATGTTGTACCTGATTGGCCATGGCATTGATGAAAACATATTGGGTGTCTGGCCATGATTAAGAAACACTAATTTGTATGTAAACCATTTTCTTTTTACTTGTCTCTCATAATATTCATTATAGATAAATTTGAAAAAAAAAAAACATTATGAAATACAATAAAAAGAATCTGATTTAAAAGAAAATGAAAATATGAAAAAGATGTGAACATATGTTTAGGTATTCCAAAATTTTTATTAGTGCTGGTACCTATATATTTAATTCAATTGAACAAAAGTATATCCTTTTTTAATAAACCCCAATGACTTTTACCATGGATTGTATACTGAAAACTCAGGTACTATAGTCAGATGCTTAGATTATTAATACTGATAAGGTGTGCAGACATAACTTAGTTTTTACTTGCCAGTTGTTTTTATACATTTCCATCTTTGTTTTTCATCGATCCAACTGAAATGTGAATTTTAATCAAACTTTTAAAAGTTTAAAAAAATTACATTTGTGGTGTATCCTTTCAGTTTCAATCGAATTAACCACTGCAGATGCATTGAGCCGATACCTGGATCTGATATTGGCTCCGACGGATTAGCTGTATCAAATATCGTTGATTTGATATTTGAGATCCAATCCAGCGTACTTTACATGGAACTGTTATCTTTTTCTTTTTGCTGCTTATTTGTTAATAATAATATAAAGTATATTTATATCATTGTTGATTTGTTATCTTTTTAAACAATGTTTATGTCAAGGCTAAAGCCTTCCCTCACATTGCAATATACATAGAAGGTTCATTTATTTAACAGTTGAATTACATCAGTATCGAATATCGGCTGATATGCTCGAGCCAGGTATCATATTAGACTGGATCAGTGCATCTATAGTAAAATTAAACAAATACATGTAGAAATTGATAAAAGAAAAAATGCTTGATACAGCCAATTTTAGGAATCTTGTAAAAAAAGCTTGTTATTTACTGAAAAAAGACAAACCTTTCCGGAGATCTTTAACCTATCCCTACATCTTTCCATTTCCCCAATGTACATCACCTGTCTCTTCAATTATCCTCCTGTTGCTCTGACCCCAGTCATCATGAAGTGCTGTCAGATGATCCTCCTAAAGTACATCAGTTCGCTTACAGGGAAAATCGTTCTACAGGATAATGTCTCATTAGCACTTCACACGGCCCTGACTCATCTGCAGCATCCCCCCGCTTGCAGCCACACACTACCACCTTCACATGATTAAACACACACAAACACCCCTGCCTATAACCAAGCAAACAGCCTATCTCATAGACTGAACTGGAACTTGCTGTACATGATGCACATACTACATACAACACAGTTTAAATTCCTAGGTACATTCTAGATACTACATACTGGGTAATCAATTGACATGTATCTATCTTCTCCATGTGTTTCACATTTTCTCCTGAGGCTTTTCCTCTAACTTTTCTTCCACTGGTGGTCTGTATTTTGTGTATTTCTATCAAGGATGATATAGATTTTGTAAAGATATCTTCTAATGGTGTTTTACATATTCTACAAGTGTTTTTAAACGTTTGACTGTTTAATATGTCTCTTATGGTGTCATGATGACAATTACGATTCTTGAAATATTTATTCTGAATGAGAAATAAAATGGGGAAAATATGGCCTAAAAGAAGCCAAAGATATGATTCTATTTTTTTGCAGCTTTTCCAAGCAATTTGTCTGCTCTTTTGTGAAACCCCAGTCACATGAAATATATTATTTTCTCTATATTTATTATGTTGCTGCATGTTAAGTAGGCCCACGTCTTTGATATGATTCCCATGTGTGATCTTATGTAATATATAATTGCCCCATATTTCCATCTCTGCCCTAGGCAAGTTTTGCATACGTACAGGATGCCTGAAGCCTCAATAGACAGCATAAAGGATGTCTGTGTGCCTTAATGTCCGCTTCTCCTACACTAATGTTCTCTGGCTGTGAAGTAGAGGGAATGTTGTTACTTATCACTTTTGGGAGTTTTAATTGCCTGTTTTTCTAATTTTGAGCAATGAAATTAACTTCCATATTTCCCAGTCGGTTTGCTTTTTCTTACCACTAGGCAATTTTGAATCATTTTCCTGAAACTAATTTATCCTCTAAGCAGATTTATGAGTCAATAGTTTTTACTCAAGACAATAAAAGCCAATAAGTCATTTTCATTTTCTTCAAAGCAGTTGAGTGTGGTGCAATAAGTCTTTTTTTCCCCCTCCAAACATGTATGAACGTTTAATATTAACTACCTGTTTAAGCTCTAGATTTCATCTGCCAGAGTCATGCTAAACATAAATGGTCAAATAAAGGGTAGTCTTTGAAAAATAGATTGCATTTTTGGTGTAATAACAGACTATAACTCAAAACTTTTCAATACAAACAGGGAGTTAAGGGGATTTAATAACCCAACATCAATTACAACCTAACAGCCATGACCAGCTAGCTAGCAGTTTGACCGATTGAGAACATTTATCTCAGGAGCCAAGGTAAAGTAGCTCCCAGCTTATACAGACTCAAAGCATTCCACACAAACAAAGGGCTCTAGAGTATTACAATCTAAAGAGTCTTGTCTCTCGCATAATAACTTAAGAATAGATGTAAGACATCATACAATCTAAATACCCTCACTTTTGCTGTCTAGCTCAGTTCTTTTAGAGAGATCAAATGCTGAATGATAAGGGCATCATAAAGTCAGTCTAATTTTGTATTAGTTAAAGCAAACTGGTATTTAATAGAACAAAATAGCAGCAGGGGGAGATGGGGTCGAGGAGCTTCAAAGAGTGCTGAATAACCCTAAGAGAGCTAATTTGGTTCGCTCATCATTAGTCAAACCAGACAATCTGCTAAAGTGCTAATCCGTCTGATAGCAGCTAACCTACCAGGACCTTAAGGCCAAACAGGAATCTTATAAGAAGCCTGCTTTGGGCCTTAGAGTGAAAGTAATGGTGTGTGATTAGAGCCAACCGATAAAGGTCCTTATCATATGACCCGAATGGGAACTATGAACAGAGTTCACCTCCCTCAGCTGAACCCCTTTAATGATTCCCTCCTTGCAGCCATAATTAAACCCACTGCCCATTGTCTTGATTCATTAGCTCCACAACCTGCTTTGCCAACCTTGATCAATTACGTGACCACCTCTCAGCCAAGCTTTTTGCTGAACACTCTCACGTAGCTTTATCGTCATTTTAAGCGACAGCATAAGAGCAACACTTTGTGTATGAGGTGGCCTGCATGTGTGGGAAAGTCCGTGAGCGAGCGTGGGAGGTGTCATCGCGACATTCTGTGATTAGGGGGAGCCTTAATAGATATCTCAATGGTTAAAACAGTAAGAAAAGAGGACTATTTAGGTCATGTCTGGACTGAGGCAGTATGTGTGAATGCCTGTTTTTCCAGTGAGGTCCACAATCATAAAAACATTTGAATGCTCTCCTAATGGAATACCTCAATCTCTTCTTTTTTTCCCTTAAACAAATCAGTTGAAAATAAATGCAGAAATGCTAATAAATGAATCTGCACACATATTTATAGAGGGCATATAAAGCAAGCAACCGTTTGTTAAGGTGTTGGTGGTGATCCGTTGAATATTTTGTAGGTGGCCAATTCATGCCTTAAACATAAAATCTTTAATAATTCAGTCCCCAAAGCATTGTTACATATTTGCATATTTTTAAAGATCAGTTTACAAACTCTTAAATAATAGAAATGCACAGGAAGAAAGAGTTAAGTCCACATAACGCCCCCGGTTGGGATTTGAATCAAAACATGTCTACTCTGAGACTCAATTTGACTTTGGATGCATATCATAATGACAAATCACAAAGCATATTTGACAGTGATTCTCATTGTATTCTTTGTCTTATTCAGGTTGAATATGTTCAAACTTCTGAAAAATTACATAAATTAATAATTCATGTTAGTTCAAAAACACACCCAGCTATTGATCTTCTCTCTTGACTTTGCTCAGACACCCCACCATTTGTCAATGAATGTGTTAACAAATAGCTTAAATTGTGCAAAAATGTGGACATGATGGCTAATATACCATGTTTCATTTCTCTCAAATAAGTCTTAAACTATTAAAGGATGGTTTTGGTTATACCGATGCATAATATTACCAACTTTGCATTTGAGAGGACTCTAGCCTTACTCAAACTGAAATTCCTACTCTGAAATGATATTACAGATGTAGTGGAAATGAAATTGGAGCAAAGCCATTGACAGACATCATACAATAATTATCCACATTCACTATACTGACTTTAGTCTCTGCAACGCTAAAACTATGGTCCCCAATATAAAACCCAAAACTTGCTCTTGAGAGAGAGTTTCGTCGCAAGTAAAAGGATTTTTTTAATTAATACTTAAATGTCAACATATGCATTGCCTTTTTGTTGCTCTACTTGTTGACTTTCAACATATGTATTCAAGGGAAAAATGATGGCACATTTTCTCTGCAGTTTTAAACTTTGTTTTAAGAGCCAACCCAGATTTCTATTAGATTGAAAAATGGTTTACGCTGAAAATTGTTCTCACTGAAAGAAAGCCCTTACTTAGAGAAAAGAACTTTACTTGTCATTTTTAATTGCTGAAGCTCCCTGGCTTCTATCACATTCTGACTTTACTTCTAATAAATTCAATTAATTGAAACAAGCCAATGATGGATCAAGGTAAGCAGATGTTTATTTTGTTTGTTTGTTTTTTGTTACTGCCAAGTATGTGTTGAGTGGTTAGTCATTTATCATAAAGCTTGTTGTTCCAAATTTTCCTCTCAGAACATTCTCTCACAGCCTCATACCGATCATCCTTTGGCTAGACAGCTGCCATGTTGCACCTCCTAAAGCCAAATATAAGCACATACTCTGGCTCTCAGTCCAGACCGTGGCTTTTGGACAGCTTGATGAACACCCACAAACCCTTTTGTCGAAGCCCTCAAAACCCCAAGCAGATTTTCCAGCTTTTCTGTAATCACAATCTCCACATGGCCTCAGAGAAACACATTTGCAAAGCAGATAGGATTGTTGAGACTGCTGTCATTTTCTGATTATTGAATCTGATGAGAGAGTGTCTTCTGTTGGAACAAAGAAAATAGGATTTATTGTCTCAGCAAGACTCTGTTTCATCTATTCATTTATGTACAGATAAAATGCTTTACAGAACAGCTTTGACCCGTTTGGTTATTTTTATTTTCCATGTAGCTGATATCACTTCAATTTAGTTTATTTATATACTGCCAATTCACAACATATATTATCTCAATGCACTTTAAAAAACAACCGATTTCATTGAGTCATTGACTGCAGGATTCGTCCTTCTGGATAAGCATGTGGAGACAGCAGATATCCGCTCAGAAGACCCTCATGATGAGCATATATGCAGCAACAGTGGAGAGGAAAAAATCCTTTTTAACAGGAATAAAGCTCCCACAGAAACAGGCTTATTGTGAGCGACCTTATGCTGAGGCTTACTGGGTATTCAAGGAGAGAGAAGGAGATATACCAAATAAACATAGAGACACTGGTCAATAAATGCTTTCTGTATTAGAAAGGGTAATGGTAAAAATTAAAAGATTAATTCTTAGCCAGTTATCATGTCCAAGCGATGAAAGAGACGCATACAGTTAGTCAGAGTAATAGCTATGTCTAGGAGGAAAACAGGACTATGCACTTAAAAATAGGCCCAACTCTATCATCTACAATAGAAGGTGTTCATGGCAGCAGTCCAGCTGATATTCCTCTCAAAAATAGTTTCACAGCCAAATAGAAATAGACAAGATAAAACTACTATGATGAGAAAAAGCCGAGAGAACATAAACTTAGAATTTGAAGGAACAAATAATGTGGAATGGATGAATAGAGATAGAATAAAGCAAAATGTTAAAAAGGTGCCTTTATGTCTTCGTCTGTCAGCCTAAGCCTGTAACTATAGCGATACCCTATGACAACCTAAATAACTCTAACTAAGCCTAGTCTTAAAATTGGACAAAGATGACTGCCTCAATGACAAAAATTGGTATTTGGTTCCACAGGAGAGTAGGCTGGTAACTAAAAGATCTGCCTCCTGCTCTACAATTTAAAAATTCTAGGAACCACTGGTTAAACTGCAAATTGAGAGCTAAGTAGTCTATTAGGAATATAATGAACATCATCCTTCTCACATAAGATGAATCTTGGTTATTTAGGGCTTTACACATGGGAAGGAAGATTTAAAATTTCTATTATGGATTAAACAGAAAACCAGTGAAGGGAAGCTAAAATGGAAGAAATATTTTCATCAGAACTCTGGCTGAAGCATTTTGGATAAGCTAAAGGCTCTTAACTTTTGTTTTTGGACTCCCTGATAGTAACAAATTAACAATAGTTTAGCCTTGAAGTAACACATGCATGGTGTAGTTTCTCAGCATCACCAGCGGACAAAATATTTCACATTTTAGCAATATGTATGCAATGTTTTGTAAATTATAATCTAAGACCAGTTTAAAACCTAATTCAGGCCTAATTTCTTCTTTTACAGAGGGCCTATGTTGTCTAACGGAGTGCACAGAGAAGATGTAATCACTTTAACAAAATCATCAATTTGTGATGAGGAATAAACTGAATGGTTGTCCTCTGCAGGATTCCTCTTTGATACAGAGCAGCAAACTATCTGAAAACTAATATAAAAATTAAAAGAAATTACCTGATGGACAATACAAAGTTACAAAAAAGGTGCTTTTTTTTTTTTTTTGCTTTACAATTTGGTTGAGGGGAATTTAGGGTTAAAACTTTAAAAGAATAAATTGGCTTTGAACTGTTCAAGAAGTCAGACCAAAAGATTTCTCAAGCTGAGGTCGGAAAAATGTGAACTGGTATACAGATTATTTGCCGAAATAGAATTTAAAAAAGCCTCTACATGTGACTTTGACAGCTTTGTCACACACAGATATTGGCACACATTGTGACATTGTCTTTTTCTATTATAAATAATCAAAACCCTCACAACAGACAGACTTGAAAAATACATTTTGAGTGCTCCTCTTTTATTTTGAGAAATTAAATTTGGGCAAAATATAGGTTATTGGTCAAGTGTTTACACACAAATTAAAGCCACAAAATTCTGATCAGTCATACCTAATTATGAAAACTGTCAAAATATTAATGAAGAGCTTTTTTTACCACAACAGCCTGGAGTGAAATCAACTTATTGAGTTATCTGTCTCCCTCTTCATTCTACCATCACTCCAGAACAAGAAACCAAATTTTTTTAAACCTCCCGCACCATTAAAGTAAGTTCCTTTCCCTTTATTTATATCCAGGCATATTACAGTTCCACGGAGCTGTTTAATTTAACTCAGTCTGCAACTAATTTACAGGTTAGCCCCTTTCATAATATACACATGCATAAGCACATGGTAGGTCGTAAAATGTTCCCTCTCGCTTTTATTTCCCCCACTCTTGGCAGCATGATGGAGGGTGGGATAGGGGAGTGATCAATATGTTTTTGCTATAAATAGCTCAAGGTGCAGCATAGTGCTAAGCAGAAGGAATGCAGGGGTAATATATTTGATGAGAGGAAACCCAGTGGTGCTCAGCATAGAAATGTTGCAATGCATTCTCAGAGCTTAGCCATTACAGCTACCTATTACCTGGCAGAGCCATTGGTATGCATCTCAAACATAGCAAACTAGAAGGGCATAGAATATGCTGTTATCGAAATAATAGACCTACAGTATGTAGAGTTTTATTTTTCATGTTAGCAGAAACACAGATATTTTCTTCAAAAAAGCAAGACTGTGGGATACATTTAAGATCTTTTAAAGTGGCTTAGTAATGTATTCAGTCTATCAACTGTCTGTCTGTCCGTCCATCCAACCATAAATCAAATAGAGAGCTAAATGTCACCATCTCTAGTCTGAAGACTAGTAAGACACTGAGCCCAGATAGCTTTCCTCTGTGCTGGTACAAGATATTTTTAGAATAACTGGTGGCAAGTCTTTCAGTAGCTTCTAAAGGGGCTTCTAAAAATTCAGAAATACCATTTAACTTTTTCCTCAAACCTTCCCAAAGAAAGGCAAAACGAGTCAGAATATGGGTCAAGCAGGGGCATTCGACCCATTTCCTCTCTAGGTCTGACTCTGAAAATTGATTGTGAAATGAACATGCTTCCATATTATCTGTTCTTGTTCCAGGGCTGGGCAAAAGACCCAGAGTTGAAAGGTTTAATATCATGCTTTGTGAAGCATTTTTAAAGTCACCTGTAGGCAAATGCATGATGAAATATTGCCTTTGCTGATATTAATTTGTTATGAAGTATAGCAATTTTCTTTTAACCCTAAAGAACACAATTTAAAGGGAAATCAACTTTTATCTGGGTGAACCCCATTCTATGAAGTTGCTGTATCATACCACTTCTCAAGGCTGAACAAAGTCAGAGAACTATAAAGGCCAAAAAAATGGTTGTTTGTAACTTAGCCATTTGTTAAAAAATAAAGGTTTAAGGCGCCTGGTGGTCGGGTTCTTCCTATTGGGACCCAGCCAGGCCGAGCCTGAAGGATTGGATGGCAGTCAGAGGCGGAGGTGACCCCATCCACTGACACTATGACCAAATGTCATTTAATGGAACCCCAATTTCTGCTAGCAGCTAGCTCACTCAAATAAGACTAGGAATCAGTTACCCTCGGGTTATGTATTTCTGATTAAGTCAAACAATTAATAAAACATTATTTGGCCGAATTATGTTTTAATCACCTCATGCATTTGCATTGTAAGTTGGTTTGAAAACATTCCACATTAGTCGAAAGCTAATTTGATCACATTCCAGTTTTGTTCAACATAAAATTTGATTGCAAATATAAAATCCATGCTAAACTGTGATAATATTGCATCATTTTATTGATTGTGGTTTTCAACTATTTCCTTCTTCTTTGTACATAGTAGCTTAGTTTAGTTGTAAAATTATGAAGCAGTTTTAGCCACTTTGTGCACAAGATCACATAGATCTACTTTAGGACATGTTTTTTTTTTACTTGTAAGGGCCATTGAGTTTGACTAAATGGGTGTTAGATGAAACTCTCATTAATAAAGGACTTTCCAATTAATGCAATCTTCTCTGATAAAATTTAGATAGAAAGGGGAGGATTTCACCTTTTAAGGAGCACTTTGGGTGTTTCTTAGACTGAAACTCAGTTGCAAAAGCACTTTTGACTTGCACTTTTTTTTTCTCAATCATTTTAACTAAGACTAGCTAATTCGAGCAGGGGGATATTAAAAGAATGTCAATTTGTTTAGATGATGCCATTCAACTTCATTTCATATATTTAAGATTTATAAACTTGAATTTTTATGAGGAACCATAAACAAAAAGAAATTCATTAATAAATAAATTTGATTCCCAGCCCAGGGTCTTTCTGCATTGAATTTACATGTGCTTCCCATGCATGCATGGTTTCTCCGGCTTCCTCCTGCAGTTCAAAAATATCCCCAGTTGTTTGTGTATTTACATCGTTGCATGTCTCTGTGTGTCCATGTCATTTAATTCTTCATTGATTTATTCATTGATTGATTTATTCATTGATTCATTGGTAAGATGCCTCATAAAAGGATGTGATTCGAGAGGTCAAGAGGTTGAGGAGGCAACTTCACATAAAAAGGGCAGGACTTTCTTGATCAGCAAGACTATGCTGATCAAGAATCTTTTCAAATAAACAGAAGCCAAATTAACCAATTGCAGTCAGTTGGGAGTTTAAAAAGCTGCTTAGCCACTCTCACGGTGGAAATACGTGACGAGGGTTCCCAACGCTGTGAAAATTAAATAATTGACACTTCTTGGCCAGCTCTTGTCTTCCACCCTCCTGACATTATGAATTTATTTGTACCTGTTATTGTGTGAGTGAATTGATTTTGTAGACATTTAGATCAAACCTGAATTACAGTGGGGAAAATAAGTATTTAGTCAGTCACCAATTGTGCAAGTTCTTCCACTTAAAAAGATGAGAGAGGCCTGTAATTGACATCA
>JAUZNJ010027888.1:0-16482 GCA_034780135.1 Jordanella pulchra
CTGTGCTGAAACAGGGAAACCTCTAAAACCTGCAGGACAGCGGCCCTCGAGGACCGACTTTGGGCATGCCTGATTTAGATGAACAACTATTTAAACTGCTGTTTTTCAACATATCCCTCCTATTCACATACTAATTTATGAAAACCATTCAAGAATTTAACATATATGTCAATTTTTAATCAAATTCCTGTCATGATGCAGCTAGACTGTGAAAACATCCAGAGGTAACAGACAAACAGTTTAGTAAATGTGGATTTTTCAGGTTTTTCAGTGTATGCATTGATGTTTTATAGTTGTTTATTGTTTTTCTGTGCAATGGTAAATGGCCTGTACTTATAAAGCAATTTTATTACGAAAGTACTTTACACTACATTCAGTCATTCACCCATTCACACACACATTCACACACTGATGGTGGCAAACTACATTGCAGCCATAGCTGCCCTGTGGCTCACTGACAGAAGCGATGCTGCCGTACACTGGTGCCACCGGGCCTCTTTGTATACCATCAGTAGGTTATGCAGGTGAAGTGTCTTGCCCAAGGTCACAACAACACTTAAAGCCGGAGTCAGGGCTTGAACTGCCTCTAACACCACTGTTGCCCCGATATGACACAAAAACTTGCATTATAAAGTGGTGCTGTAAATTATCTTTACGTAGAAAAATAAAGTTTGTTTATATGAAGCCTTTGTTGAAAATTACTGCTGTGGTAGGTAAGGTATGTAAAGAGTATTCTGATAAACAGCTTTCCTTATGACCCATCGATGACACTGCAGGTCCTAATGCTCAATTTCATTTTGTTTTAATGAAATTCATTTTTTTTCTCTTTGGTTATTCAGAATACTACCATAAAGTATATGTATGAGACTTATTATGTTACAATATGCAAATGCAACCCCCATGCGCAGAAAGAAAATGTGGGCATCACAGCAGCACACAGTTTTCGAAAGTAATATCAGATATCAGCATTTCTGTGTTCTAATTTGAATAATGGGAGGAAACATAATTATGATTACATCAAAGGACAAAGAAAGGCAAGATAAAAGACAGCAGAACTATTTCCAATGTTTCTGTTTTTTGTGGAACAGTGAATGCTATGTTGGAGTGGAATCTGTACGGATGAGTCGTCAGACGCTGAATGATGATGTTAGAACTGGATGAAACGCTAAATGAGCCTTCAGACCACCAACACTTGAAAAACTATTGGACACCTACTGGATTTAGTACAACATATGAAAGTAGCACAATTCCTACTTTTTTGGAGGTGAAAAGAACAGTAATCCATTGTAAAAACAGAAAAAAAGTTGTCAGAACTCAAAATGTTAGCAACCAACTGTACTTTAATTCAGGAATTTTAAAAATAATCATTTAAATTTTGCTTTTAAATTGGCCAAACTTTATTCTATGTTAATATATCTTGAAATACTGATTTATTTATTTTTTTACTAGCTTATGTAAAAATAGTGGTTACAAATCTTGAACTTTTTACTTAACAACCTTAATATAATCCTAATATTAACAGTTTATTGTTCCCTTAGTGATAGTTTTCTGAACTGGACTATTGTCACTATATTTAATACTTATTTTTTCTGGTTCTCACAACTGAAATAGTTTTTTAGCTAAAAAAATGTAAACACAGTGCGGGCTGTTCTGAATGCCATCAAAAGGTCAGATAAGAGTCACATATATGAAAAGAAAAGAAAAAAAAAACAAAAAAAAAACTAAACAAAAATCATAGACTTAGACTTCACTTTTGTAAGATTCTATTTTAGTTTTATCATTAATAAATAAATACCATACCATTAATAAAAATAGATGAATGCTTAAGAAGTATATCTTAGGATTCCAAACTAAATTTTCAGAACTTTCTAGTTCAGTAAAGTATGAAGAATTATTTATCCCTGAGAGAAAATTCTCAACGTTGCTCGCTGATATTCAAAGATGTATGCTTCTCACACATTAGTTAGTAGTTTCCACACTGCATTAGGGGTTGAAAGTCTGCAAAAGTTACTTTCCATTGGTTTGTTGAGCAATCCCTTTATAGTGTGTGCTATTAAGGACCTGTGACCAATTATAAAGATGTTTTAGATTAATAAGGGCCAAGGGACACACTCATAAGGCTTTGTTCTAAGTGAAACAATGTGTGTCAGTTTCTTGATAACCTTCTGCCAAAGACATTGTCTTTGGCAAAAGGGATTTGGGACTCTTTTTAGAATTAAACTGTGGACTCACTTCCTCCTAATTTATGTGTCTAACAGAGATTAAATGTTATATTTGGACTCAGAATTCATATAGAAGCCTAAAGCCAGGCCTTCTCGTCCTATTTTCTACCCTTGTGAATTCCTCTCATACATTTCAAAGCACATATTGGCAATCTAAAGTTATTGCAGGCCATGATACATGAAGATGTGCTATAACGTGTTTTCATTCAGTGTTCCATTCCTGACAGTCTATCAAAGTTGCAGGGCTAAGGCTGTTTGTGAGGATGCTGGCTCTGCCTCTTGGGACTGTGTCATTTTGGCTTGAGAGCTATTCAGAGGAAAATAACTATGTGTCTCCAGCTTATTTGCATCGCTGTACAGCTCAGTGCTGTGTTATGGGATTGGCTGGCCATTTCCTGCAGACAGGGTAATAAAATCAGATAAGAATAAAGGCCTGCAGCTGTTACTCCCACACCGGATAAAAGGTGGCTTTTTCTCCAAGTCAACATTTTCTATTATTTGGATTCTTTTATTAAAATTGTCACAATGCTTTGTGTCCTTCTCATATTGTCCCCCAACCCTCATGCCCATATCAACATGCAGCAAAAGCTGAATGCTGCTGACCTGCTCTGTTTGTCCGCTTTAGTCTATTTTGGCATTTTGCCTGTTTGCCTCCTTTCAGTAGTTGCCCTTACTGACTGACCACCTGTTGCTTGTGTGATATTTGGACATTGACTAAAGTAATGTGAAGAGGACCCCCTCCTGCTCTGCCTTCACTTTTTTTTCCTTCTCTGTAGGAGCTAGATTATATTAGCAAGCAACCTTAACAAGATTAGTCAGTATGCCTAAAAATATGACTTACCAGGCAGGAGACATTTATGACTACATGTGTCTACTGTATCTAGTTGAAGTTTTAAATTAATCTGTTTTTCATATCCACCTAACGCTTGAAAAATCACAAGAGGTTGGTAGCTTTTTTAGTCAAAAGGTTCTGGTAAGCGCTTAATTGGTGGCCAATCCTAGCCTGGCCAGCCAGCTAATACAATGTATACACAGCATATCAGTTTGGTAAAGAGATGTTAGAACACAATTATCAAAGGCAAAACTAACAGGTTCAGCGTCATCAGGTTAGAACAAATCGACTGCGGATGTGATGCAAAACCTCCAAGTATGTATATAGAAATAGAAATGTATATAGAAAATATGGAATTCATTTATTTTTGAAATATGCAATCATTTAGTCACAAAAAGGAATAACTGAATGTAGTAAAAGTATGGACTGGAACTTAAGGGAAACAGTTGATATTTCAATAAAAAACAAAACATTATGGTCCAAATTTAAGACACAGTCACCTACCTTCAAATGTTTTTACAGTTGATTCATTTAAAGAGTACTTTTTTTAAAAGTTTTAACCAAAACCATTCTAGCCTTCTAAGTGTATCAATTTGTTTAGAATTTAAAGCGCAACAAAATGTTAAACCAATAGCAACAAAATGTTGCTATTGGTTTGAAAACTAACCTTAGTATTATTAACACTAAACAGTTAAATAAAAGGGTTTTATGGTGACAATGAAAGTCAACCATTAATTATCACGAGATTGGTGAAATTATTGTTTTGTAAACATCTAAACATCTAAACATCTTCAAAGTATGGTGATCCAATCCTTTTTTTGCAAATGGTTAAACTGCATTATCCTTGTCATGTTTCTGAAAGAGCTTCTAATAAAACTGCATCAATTTGCAAAAATTAAGAAAGATGACAGGAAGGCAGGAATGCCACCACTGAGACAGGCTGGACCAAGCTAAAAAGGTTCTGAATCTGAGTTAGTATTGTAAAATTACCCATCTTTAATCTGTCAGCTCTAAATATGAGTAAAGATTACTGTGCAATGAGAGCATTCTGAATATATCTGGTGTCATTGAAAGGACAGTGTAATGCATTCATATTTGTCACTAAGAGCCATTTCATTTCATAGATAGGTAAGGTAGAGATGTTAAAATGGACTAAGACCCTTTAGGTATTATGGACATCAGTTTTATTATTAAATTGCTTTAGAAGACTTATATTCATCTTAAATGGGTGAGCTTAGGGATAGGTTTTACTTTTGTGGGTAAATCATGCATGTCAAAAAAGAGAAATAAGTGCTTCTTGCCATTTTGTCATTTTTGTGGGTACACGCACTCAATGTGCAAGGTGTTTACATTTTTCTGTCAGGCAGTCGATTACGGCCATGAGTAAAGACTGTCATCCTAAGAAAATCTACAGCATTTTAGGAGTTGCTTTCTGCTATTCAGTGACCTTTGGTGAATTGCAGACTGTGAAACAGCTGGGATTAAAATGCCTGAGGCCAGACTCTCGAAGACTGGACATTTGTGTTTGTGGTTGGAAATAAGCTGCTGCATGTCTTAAATCTGGGCCTATTGTCATATTTTTACACAGAGAATACCAAACTCATATATATTCTATTATAATAAAAAAAAGTTACATATGGGAGAATTAAGGAATTACAACAGGGACAAATACAGGGACAAAAGTGAGCAAGAGCAGTGACCTTATATAAGTAAAGATGGGATGACACTTTAATTCCAGTATCCCAGACAATAGGTAGAAGATCGAAGCCAAAACATGCAAATTTCAGTGTTTAAGTGCACGACCATGTACGGAGGCCTAGGTCCTCAACGTGGCTGTTGCTAATTCTATTCCCAACCAGTTGATCTTTGACGCCTGTCTTCCCATCTCTCTACACTCTTTTCCTGTCTGCTTACTTAAAAAAAGAATGCAAAGATAAAGGCCACTTCAGCCGTTAAAACATAAAAAAAAAAAAATAAAGCTTAACTTCAGTGAGTGCCAAAATTGGATGGTAAAAAAGGAAAGAAATCTTTTGTAATTGTGTAGATTAATATGAATTAATGCAAACGTATTACTGTGACCTTGGCTGTTGCTTGTGATGACATTTTAAAGATCAACAAAGCTGACATTCCTAATGTGATGAACACAGAGAGGAGGAAAAAGATAAAATATTGTAAGAGGGGTAAGTGTTTTTCTTTCACATACAGAGGCTAGTCGATCCAAGGACCTTCAGTGTCCTGTGAGGGTTATTCAGCAGGGAGTAGCACTGTCCTTGTGATGTCAAAGCAAGAGGGTGATGATACTGAGAAAACACAATTCTCACTCCCCGATACCCCTTTTTTTCTTTTTTCTGACCACAGGTAGATTTTTTTCTGTCTAAACTAATCCACAAATGTTAATAGTTTTGACAGAACTGCTTACAAAGCCTGAAAATCTTTCTGGGCCTTTAGTGCTGACAGGGAGAGAAACTTTGAAAGCTGCTATCATGCTCATCACACACACGCCATGCACATTAAACTTTTAATTTTTGTTCTCTCCTTTAAAAAAACAGCACAAAACAGATAGATTGAAGCTATAGGCTCCGAACGAAATACGTCCTGTCAAGATAAAGTTCTCAGAGGAAATAAAGATGCGGCTTGACCCATCCCAAGTTGAAGCAAGGGGGAGATGAATAACACTTTATATCCTTCAGCAACGTTGATGATGATGCTATGGCAGTGATGACCAAATGTTGTTTGGATCACTTTGGGGGCTGGGAGGCAGGCACTCTTCTCATATATTGAATATGTAACATTCCTTAAAACAAAATAAGCTTAAATTGAAAATGATGTCATAGCACGCTCAGGTTTAAATTAGGTTTTGTTGTGCTGAAGCTGATCAGCATAAAATGTGTACATATCTGAGTAAAGTCACCATGTGTGCTGTCAATATGTCCTGTATTAGTGTCTTCACAAGGGTCTCCTGGGCTTCATTCTTTATTACATGAATAGCAAATGGAATGTTTTTTTAACAGCAAATTACTGCAAATTAAAACAGTGTTCCTGTGTATACTATGTATATGATATTAAACAAGATTCCAAATTTACCTACTAGAATGGATTCCAAAGCATTCATTGAGCTACAAGAGGCCTTTTTTATCTCCGCAGGTCAAAGAATAATTTCTTAATGATGTTTGAATATAATGGAATTCTAATTGGATTTTGACTTTGGTTGGCATTGCATTTGAAGTGGAGTATAGATTTTAAAGAATTAGTTAAAAATGAGCCTCATATTATTCGTAGTCTGATTTAGTAAAATGGTGTGGTGATTGTGAAAAGTTGAGGCAAATCACAAATGATTAGGACATTTGGTCTATGGCACAGTCATGGAGAATACTGTTTCAGAGTTTCTTATTTACTGACATTCCATAAGCTCAAAAACATGTTTCCTGCAAAGCCTTAACAACTTAACAAAATAAAGAATGGATACCATGTCACAATCTTAAACACACTGAACGTATCACCGTCAACTGTCAATTTGTCTAACATACCTTGTTTGATTTAAAGGAACATAGCTATTCCTAGTATCCCATGTACTGTTTCCGTTTAGTATTCAAAATTGTACTATTTTGCACTATCCAAATATAGGAAAAGGTTGGGCTTTAAAGGTTATTGGTTATTTAATTTGAACAACACCGACATCTTTTTACTCAAATTTAGAGATTATTTATTCTTGTACATCACTTTTACATCTTTTTTTTCAAATTCAAAGCCTATCAGATCTCATCCATCTTTCAAAATGTGGTTTTGGAAAACTTACTTAAGAAGAGAAATTTTTTTAGCAAACCTGGACACTACAGACAGACAGATCCCTCACACTAAAGGGACCATATAGTGATAGTGACAAAAATCTAGTTTGCAAAAATTCTGTTTTAGATATCCAAGGGATGTTATCTTTATTGTAAAACTGAGTTTTGCTAGAGCAGTGATTCAGTTCTTATTTTGAATTGCCTTTTTTCCTCATCTGTAAAACCTGCAGTTTGTTCTTTAACTCCATACAGGCTTTAACTAAAACCTCACTCTGTCATGTTGCTTTTTTTAAATTGTTATTCAAGATATTTAATTTAGCACTGATTTCCCAGTGATCCTGACTTTATAACTTTTCCTTTGGTATGTTTTACGGGATTTTCTCAGTAAAACACGCGTCTTGTTTGTGTAGGGGGCTTTTAAAAAAATGTTTGTACTGAAATGATGAGCCATAAATACAGTACTGCATATTCATCATGGAAGTGCACTTTTAACTTACCACTACTATAGACTCACCAGTTTATGAAAACCTCAATACATGGGTGGAGGGGATAGGGCATTGATGTCCTTTGCAAAGTTATCTTTCAGGACAAATCTTGACTGTACCACTTAATGAATCATCCAAAAATCAAACATGTTACCAGCTTACCTAAAAACAAAGCTATCAATAAATAAAAACACAAGAAATACTGTTATGCAATAAGCCATAATATTGATTTTTGACATTCAGGACCAATGTCCAGGCTGGGTTTTTTGTTAACACTGGAGGAAGATACAGTTTTGCTCTGCTGTCCCAATGCAGTCTCATTCCCAGCTCGTCAAATACCGATGCTAGGTCAAACCCCTTGCACATCACATGTTAACACTCTCCTAAAGCTACCAACAATAACTTTGTAAGTTCAAATTATTTAAGATTTTCTTTGGGGGTCATGTGTGTTACATGATACAATGGCCACAACCTTCAATGAACCGTGCAAGTCAATACATGACAAGAGTGGTACCCTTCAATCAATATCAATGTCAATATCTTATGCGCAAATATTTACATGACAACTTGTTTCTGGCTATATGCTTTTGATGGGTTTATTTATGTTACAGTACAAGCTAAAATTTTTAAACAAGTTTTAAATCACTATGCATATTACAGTGCTCCATAAAGACCCAAATACACAAAAGTACTGTAGATACTGTAGGTATGTGAAGAAGGACTATTTAAATGAAATTAAAGCCTGATTTCAGTGCGATTATGTCCACTGAGAATAGGAGATGAGAAAATAAATGTTGAGGACTTGGTACAATGTGATGATTAAACTAAAAAGCTCCTTAAAAATGGCACTAAACATAAATAATTGTTTATAACAGAAAAGCCATTACAAAAATAATAACTGGCATTGACCTAAATTGTTTATTTTGCAATTGTTACCTACTCTGGGTTAAAAAAAAATTATAAGAAATGCATTACCTTCATAATGTGAAATCAATATTTGATAAGTGTCTTTTACATCAATTACTGCCTACATGCAGGGAATCAGTTGCTTATTAAGAAAGCCCAGTTTGATTAATAATAATAGATAGATACATAGATATAAAATATTTGTATATCTGGAGCGTGTAACAAAAGCAATTTCCCTCTGGGATTATTAAAGTATTTTTGATTCTGATGATCTTTAGCTCATCTGTGTTATGGGATCAGTTATCTAATATCCCATTTAAGATTACTTCACAGGTTTTCTGTCAAACATTTGTTAGGGCTGTTTTATATCTTTTCAAGCATTATTTGGAATGTGGACAGATGGGAACAAACTTTAATCGCTACATTCTACCAGATTCGTGAATTCATGATTATTTCTAAAGTAAGAAATTTATACTTAGAAAAACAATAGTAAAGACCATTTTTACTACTTGGCAAAGACGAGACACTTGTAATGTCTCGCTTTAGAGTAGCTTAACATAAGTGCTGCAAAAATATTAGAATACCACTCTACCTCGTTTTTAATATTTTTGCCCTTTCACACCAAATTCATAATCCAGGGTGACATACAGTAAGTTTACATTTCTAGATCAAGATATAACAAAGTCCTGCTGAGCTCAGTGATAATGATGATGTTTGTTTTTCTTCATTATCATTCCTAGACTGTAAGATTGCTGAGTATTAAATGTCATTTACCTAATTTTGAGAAATAAAACCAACAGGGATTCACAATCTTAAATTTTGACCTTTTTTTTGTTTTTTCTTGCTTAATTCTTCAGCTTTCCACCTTCTTTTACCAGGTGATGACACAAACCCCCAAAACACACACTTTTAACAATGCTCACCAAACACCGCCTCCTTCTCATATCGGCAAGGACACAGACAGGCTGACTAATTCAGAACTGAGCTGTCATCTGTGTCACCTCAGGCTTCTGTTTGAGTGTCCGGGTGAGTGTGTGTGTATGTGTGGGTGGGTGTGTGTGTGTGCGTGTGTGTGGGCAGGGAGGGGGTAAAAACGTCACCTTGGGCTGGTAGTGTACTGTGGGAGGTTACTGTCAACAAGCACAGGCTGGGCAGCTGGGCAACAGACACATGACTTGATTTGGTCATCATCTCAGAGACAGAAAGAACATGACTAATGTGCTGATACATGTGAAAATCCTCTTGTTTCCAGAGAACATACCCTCCTCCTACACACTTCGAGCGCATGAACACATTCAAGCATTTACACTTGCTTCACAAACAAAATGAATTATACTGAAAGACATGTCTGCATTTATAAGAGAGAATAATCTATAATCGCTATTAAAGGCAACCATGCAACCACATATACCTGGAGCAAAATGATTACCCTGTTGAGCATTTTTTTTCAGTTATTCTCACACAACACACACATTTGCAAAAGCAAAACCTTTCTTACAAGCATCTGGGCAACAGACAGGCCTATTAGCCCGTGCGGCCTCGCAGTGCCAAAATAACAACTGCAGCATATGCCTGTGTAATAATTGCATTAATGTTGAACATGTCTCTCCAGGGGGTGGCTGTGTTTGAGGACTTAGGGGAAATTAGGGCTTGTTCTTGAAAGCATGAAATGAGAATAAAGCAAATGCTAGAGTGAAAGTGTTTAGGATGATGATCAGTAACTACAGTGTAATGAATGATTAGCTTATTTTCAAAATGGTGGGGCATTACCCGTCGTTCAGCTCTGAGTATCTTTATAAAAGTAAGTCATAAATATTTAAAAACTCCCATTATTGAGAGCAATTGCCCAGGCAGATCAATGAATTCAGTTTTACAGCTTTCCAACGGTCATGATCATTTTAGTTTTTGCTTGCATATGGCTTGATTAAAGCTACATAGTCTGCAAATCTGCTGGTGGATCAGCTCCTAAACCCTAACATGTTTTAGAATTTCAATGGTAGTCCCAGTGTTTGACCAACCACAGAAATATACATTTCAATCTTCTGCTCTGTCTAGTACACTGGCATTGCATGGCTACCACAATCAAATTAAAGTCACAATTGTCTACTCAATCATAGGATCTCACACCTCTTGTTTGCTGCCTTTCTTTATATATATATATATATATATATATATATATATATATATATTCTGGTAAAACACTAATGTCCTTACAGGGACATCTCACCTAAGATTTTAAGACTCACTGTCTTAAAATTCCACATGAATTTCTTCTCTTGATGTATCTACTTATGTTTTCCTCTTTTATCTGAGTATATCTTGCTAATAACAGGCTAATTTGAAAAAAAAAAAATGGAATGCTTTCCATTTAATGTTGGTTTAATATGCAAATGCATTAAACAGTGGAGAATAGTTTCATGCAGTTAAATACTTTCAGCGCATCACCACCTGTGATCTGTGACCAAATGTCATTCAGAATTTCTGGCAATTAATTAATCAGTAACCAAAAATTATTAATAATTTGTTTTTTTATTAATCCATCAACCAAAAAATATTAATCAGTTGTGCTTTTAACCCATGAACAAGGTGTTTCAAGCTACAGTTTAAAAGGGCCCATGTCGTCCAACTTAAAGTTTTGTCACTGATCAACACACCTCTCACGAAATTTCTAATTACTACTTTGTGTGACTCGGGTATGATGAGGTAGAGAAACATCTTTAAATAGTAGAGCACCTGCAACCAGTGGATGGAGTTTGGCAGAGAGTTAGTTAATCAGTAAAAAGACTAATCAACTACCCAACCAACTACTTAGCTCCAAGATTAATTGTGGACTGATACAGGGTTCAGAAGTCTGTAGTACTACTTGACTTTATGGTGAATTAACTTAATTTTATACACCACTTTTCCCTTGGTAAAGATATCACACATCTTGGGATAAGTAGTTCCTGTTAAACTGGCGGTACTCTGTACAAAATAACAAAATTATATTAAACACAATTTTATGATTTGCTTTCTGTCAGTGCATTGACACAGAGCCATATGTTTCTTTCTCAGCCACTCAACCAATAAATTACTTATTAACTGACAAAAGTCTTGGCTTGGATACCTACTTCTTGAAGGTTTTGCAGGATTTTTTATATTTGTTTAAATCCAGAGCAAGAGGTCCCCCAGGCTCCTTTCTAAAATCCGAGGAGATAGATTTGCCATTTCTACTTCAATAGGTTGATTAAACAACATTTTCCAAACTGGATATTTTAAAGAATTTTTCCTTTATCTTGGGAAATAAAATGTAATTTGAGGACATCACTGAGCATAGAGGTGAGTGTCTCATTTTGTAATACATGCTCCCTTGTGAAATATTTCTTTTAAACTTGACTGACATGCCCTTTTATTCCCTGTAATATGGCAGCCTATCACAATGTATCAAGGGGACTCAAGTCAAACGCAGTGTGACATCTGAACTCAAGTGACTACACTTCTAAAAGCCATAGTTGCATTGTGCTTTGGCATTAAATTCATTAGCTGCTAATGCATGAACTAATACATTCCCCTTTTCTTCAGTATAACGCCTGATTGCTTCAGAGGTACAAATCACATTAAGCTTGAATTTATATGATTTATATATGTTTCTATCTAATACTGATAAGTGTGAACAAAAATTGACTGCAAGCTGATCCAAAATCCTTCCTGACTCTGCCCTGATGAGCTTGTCTTGACTATACAAAATTATTGCAATATGAGTCAACCCACTCAGAGGGCAATTTAACGTCCTGTCGTTATGATAAACCATTTAGCGTTGTGAGGCAAGACAAGAGCAGGTAGGGCAGACGAGACACAACCCCCACCAAAAGATTCCATTTAGTGGCTACATCACCTTGTGAAGATACAAATTGTTTTTGTGCCCCGCAGCTAAATATAATGAAGATTCAACACATGCCAGGGAATGCAACGATGTGTGTCCAAGAACTGCACAACTCACAGACAAGGCAAAACATGTGCACAGAAGATGCCGAGCGTGCACATACAAATGTAAGCACCCACATACCTTCTATGCTGGCTGCTTAACACACATGCACATATTTCTGTCTGCCTGGTGGACATTCATTAGGAATCCAATGTGTAGGGATAATGTGGTTTATGCAATCAAGGAGCTGGCAGACTGGTTCTCCTGCTGAATTAAAGATAAGTCCAAACACCTTGAGACCAGATTATAGGCCCATATGTGGATTTGCCCCAGAAGAAGCCAAACGTCTGCACAATGTGTATAACTCTATCAAATATATTGCTACATTTGTATCCCAGTACAGTATTCGATTACATACATGTTGATTTCTAAGAGAGAAAAGTGAGTTAAGTTGACATGAGTGATATACAAATACTATTACTAGCTGAAAAAACTGTTTCATATGAGCTTCTGAATATATTCCAAAGTATATTGGTAAAATAGAGTTTTTCAAAATCTCTACAAACAATTTCTCTTTTTTAAATTTAGTTCCAAATAGGATATTTCTTTTTTTTTTACCACTCTCACTCCGTTCTTTGTTCTAAAATCTTTCTCAGTTTTGTTAAGAGAAGCGTTTTACGATAGTATAGTTTAGACATAGAGTACTGGTGCATCGTAATTTGATAAACACACTTGTGAGCCCTTTAAAGGTCTCATATTATGCTATATTACAACATAAAAACATTTACAAACATGCCACCAAAGCATGTTTTTGCCTTTTTCTAAAGAGAATTGTTTCTCAGATAAGGCAAAAATTTTCTTATTCCGCCCTCCTCTGGAGGAGCTGTTTTGGCTTTCCAAGCCCCCATTTAACAAAGGCCTCAACCTCAACCTGTAACCATGACAACTAGTCAGGGTCCATAAAGATTGCCAAGAAGCTTCAAAAAGTTCATTAGATGAAGCTTGTACCTCCAATGATGGGCTGCTACTGACTGACTTATTTACCCTTATAAAATCATAAGGGTTTTTTTCCAACCGACCATTTTGAGTACACACATGGGTGACAGTGGCGTTGGATGCAGGAGTTTGCCCTACAGTCGAAGGGTTGATGGTTTGAGCCCCGGCTCCCGCTTTCAGTATCGTTGTGTCCTTGGGCAAGACACTTCACCTACGTTGACTACTGATGGTGGTCAGAGGGCCCGGTGGCGCCAGTGTTTCCAGTGCTTCTGTCAGTGAGCCCAAGCAGCTGTGGCTACAATGTAGCTTGCCACTATCAGTGTGTGTGTGGGGGGGTGGGTGTGTGTGTGTGTGTGTGTGTGTGTGAATGTAAAGCGCTTTGGTCAAGTCTCCTGACTTGAAAAAGGGCTATATAAGTACAGGTCATTTACCATTTACACATTAGCTAAGAAGTGGAGAAAAAAAATTATGACGTTGAATTTTTTTAAATTTTTTTATTTGTGAAACTTGTATGGGCTTCAGGACATGTATGAATTTTGCAAAATGTTTATAATGTGAATTTTGAATAAATTGGGACTTTTAAGGGGTATATCAACAATGTAAACAAAGAGTTTTCTACTATATTATTGAAAATTCTGTGAAAAGATGTTTTTATTTTTCGGGGGGTTCTAAAACAGAATATGTACATAAGAGTGAAAATATTTTCTTAGCAAAATATCTTTGTTAGTATACAAAAGACTAGTTTTGAGCAGTTCTCAATATTAATGTTTTATTGCAAACTGTGAAGCTATAATGTTAAAACAAGCAAAATTGTTGCCATAATTGTCATCTATAACTAAATGTCTTGCCAAAAGTATTTCCTCACCTGTCCTGACTTTATATGGACCCAAGAGGCATCCCATTCTTAACCAACAGGATACCAAACCCCATTTTACCCCTAAGGTGTTCTTTCAAATTGAAGTCTGGACTCTGTGTAGGCCACTCAAGTTCATGACATACAAAGTTTTTCAAACAAACTTTTATGGGCTTTGCTTTTGGTACTGGGCAATCTTAGCTCCAAAACATAACAGCCAATCCACAAAACTTTGCCTGACATCTTCCCTTCTATGGTTAATGAATAGTAACCAGTTGCAATTATAAATTCGGTTTTGAAAATTTACTAGTGGCTAATAAAACACAGTCCATACTAGTTCAAATTGTTAATAAATAAAACCAACTCTTGCTTAACCATTACAGGCTAACTTCCATTCATCACAACCATTTGAAAAACTTCGGATTTTGTTGTTAGGATTGGGGATTCTTTGTTTTTGTTTTTCTGTGGGTTTGTGATTCCTCCTTCGTCCACTAGATGGTGACTCCTTCCTGGTGAGGGCGCACCTGGATACAAACGTACCTGCAGCTGGTTGTCTCATTTTTCTGAGGCTTAAGAGGAGCGGTCGGCCGACACTTCGATGCCCGAGTAGTCTCAAGTTGAGAAGTTCAGATTTCTTGGTCTTTAGTACCCCTTTCCAGCAGAAATGCATCACATTATTGCATCAGTCACATCGGAAATAAAAAAACAAAATGAGTCTGGTTGCATTTGATAAACATGGTGCAGCACTGGTAAGAGGGATTCAGACAGACAAAACAGCTAAACAATAAAGCACACTTACTATTCCGTGGCTCCCTTCCATGTTGCTCTCGATTGTTTACTTTCCTAATTTCTGTTGCACTGGTGATATTATTAACGCTAACCCAACGTGAGAGTGTCACCAGACACACATTCATTTTGAACAGGTGCCACAGATTTTTTCTCATGGTCAGAACCAGCTCTTTTGCTGATGGGAAAGGGAGCTAAATGCTGATTGTTAGAGGGTCAACCATTTGTTTGGAAAAGAAAAAGAAAAAAAGGTTTTAACCTGCTAATTTCAGTGGACTTTAGGCTTTGATTATTAGAGATGGCTGGATGAAAGGGCCAAAGAGATAATTAGGGGCTTCTTCTCCAAAAATAAAAGGCACAAACATGATTCATGGTGAAAAAAATATTTAAAGCCATAAAGTGGAGTTCTTAATTTTCTGGTCTATGTTCCTAGCATCACCTATAGTCTTGAGATATTGATCATACATGGCCCGGTACTCAGATAGAGCCCTTAACCACAGGAGACTCAGAGTGAGCTACTGTTAAGGGGTTGGCTGAGGTTGTTTGGGGATTTGTTTTAGGATGCTTCAACAGAAATTAAGATTAGACCCCAAGGTAGACCAAGTACTTGATAAAGGCCTGGAAACACCATGGGGTTTCTCATATTTAGCTAGAGAGGGTTATGCATGCAGTTTTCCCCCAGCCACCAGATCTCAGATAAACACAAAACAGTGGATGGTAAACTTACTTTGAGGTCATTACTGCATTATTTGAGCTGCATTTGTGTCAGTTCTTGAGCATTGGTGTGTTGTGCAGCCCTTTTTCCAACTTTTCAAAAACTCCTAAAACAGTAGGTGATGTAGTATTGAGGAATACATTTACTTCTTTATTCTAGGTGTATTTGTGTCATTTCATTCATGTTGTGTCTATTTCAGGGAGTGAGCACAATCACGTGTGCCTCTGTTAAAGAATTAAAGGGTTATAAGTCTTTATTTCTCTAAACTAGGGCAGGCTGCATTATGTAAAGTGCTGAATTATAAATCATATTGGCCTAACTTGACCAGAGGGAGAGTGGTGAAAGAAACATATGCAAACAAACAGTGAAATAGTCCCTGTCTTTCTCTGGATTCACTCATAAATTCTTTAACTATGGACATGTTCTCAATCCATATTGAGGCAACCATGTGTGCAATATATGTCTTTTCTGTAGTCTTGGTAGCTACACACAGATATACACGTTATCTCAGTGAGGCATGCTTGGGCTGACAGATGGGAGCACCAGATGATGAGTGCCATCAGATTTGTGTCTCACGGTGGGAGCCATTGCTGACACCATTTAGGCTGAGAGAACAGTCAGACTTGCATTAGCACTTTTGCTGTATTTGTGTGTATACATTCATGCTTGTATACATGTTTATAAATTTTGTAAAGTGAGCAATATGTCAGAAGGCACCATTTATGCCGGTTTTACTTGCACATACAGCTCCAGAAGGTTATAGGCTTGTAATGAATGAGTGTTGTGCCCCAAGTTAACATTGAACTATCTGGATGAGCATATACAGATTGTTCATAGTCAACTATGCAAATGAACAAGTGGGCTTGACATTCTCTACTTCTACAAGCTGCTTTCATCTTGGCAATAAAGAACAATGACCTATTTGTTGGGATCCGGAGCCTGTCGCTCCATCGTTCCTCCAGCAGAGTGCGCCGTGGGTCTCCTGGGCTGATGCCCTC
>JAUZNJ010027890.1:0-21310 GCA_034780135.1 Jordanella pulchra
AGTTTGTTAATAAAAATACGCAGCAACAGATTACAGGCATAAGCTGAAAAGCATTTATTTATTGGTGTCTTTCCATCCTGAAAAGTTACAATCTTATTTCTTCTCGCTACTGTTATGTATGAATTAGAAATTTTTGATTAATATTTTTTGTAGTAATTCTATATTTGTTTATACCTAACTTAGGTATAATAATTATTATTATAAATATATTAATATTATTGCAGATTTGCCAATAGTTTATTTTATAAATTTTTTTTATCTGATTACTCGATTAATCGTAAGAATAATCGATAATTATACTCGATTACCAAAATATTCGTTTACAACAGCCCTATTCACAATGCAGAAATAAAATATAAGTCCATCCCTTTTTAGATAGTATCTTCTCCCTTGTTTTGAGCACGCAAGTAGGACAATTTGTCAAAGAAATACAATGGGTGAAATATGTTTAAAATACAAAACAAAAAAACCCAAAGGCAGCTCAAATTACCTGCTCAAATTAAGGGCAAATGGACGTATTTTAAGAAGTTCTTCCTTATTTCTGAGCTGGTTTCGCAATAAAGTCACCTCCCCTGGCTAATTCAACACTCTCCAAACATCTCTCCCAGTCTGTTCTTTGAAACTTCTGCACATGCTTCAGAACACAGCAGTGTGTCTGGTGTTAAATAAGCCTAAACGAGAGCTAACTAGCTGGTTATGTAGGTGCGGATGTCGGCCTACGAAGTCAGAAATGGAACAGCACTTGCAAAGACTTCAGTCACGACTCAATTCAATCCATTCGTCAAAAGACGATTGGCTAGCTGTGGATATATCAGTCAATACAATCCAGATTATTATAATGTGTTATTCCACAACCTACCAAATGCTATCATAACTGCAATGACCCAATCTACCACCAACCTCTTAAAGTTGCAGCCCCTCCCTCTCACTTTCAAAGCCCTGTTTTAAATATGTGTTCAAAAGCTGCCACATTTTTAAATGGACATTGGGTGTTCTTACATTATTTCGGTTGCCTGGTCCAGTGTTGATCATAGTATACAAGTTGTCACCAGAGTTGTTTGAGTCTGAGGAGGGAGAAAATCATTTATATATGAAGATGCATGCAAGAAAAATCATTGAAAGGTTATTATTAAGGAGGGGAAGTTCTAACCTGCAGGGCTGGGCATGATGGGAGTTCCTGGAGGTCCACCACCACCAGATGCCCCCTGTGGAGAAACAGTGGAGACATATTACAGCCATTTATCTCAGAATTATAACCATTTAGTGTAAAATGTATAAAAGAGTTAGGAGTGTGTCCTCACCCCGTATGCACCAGGAGAGGGTGAAGAGTAAGGCATCTGAAACCGAAGAAAGAGACATTAGAGACCAAGACAGAGAGAGCAAATCCTCTCTACACCTCGAACTGTCATCATTCATCATCCCATCATCCTAATACCATTACAGCTGGCTGTCCAACTGTTTGTGGAAACTATGACATACAATACTACAATTACATCCCAGACTGGAAAGAGCAGGGGGAAGGAAAAAGAAAGCCATCTTAAACATTGTTTTTCTGACTGTATGCATGTGTTTTGTTGAGCAGTAGCACTCACAGTGTTGGCATTGTTGGGATTGGGCCATGGTCGTCCTGTCCCTGGACCCCTAAATGGGACAAATCTGAGTTGTTTCTTGGACTTGCGCAAAGTGATAAAAAAAATAAAGGAACAATAAAATTTACAAAAGAACAAAGAGCTTACATGTTTACTCCTGGCATTCCAGGACCCATGGCGTTGTGTGGAGGCCTCATACCACCACCGAAATTCTACAAAGGCATTGAGACGTTCAAAAGACTTGTTTTAAAACAAAACAAAAAAAAGTCTGATAAAATTCGATAAACACAAACACAGAGATGGTCACTAATGGCGTCAAAATTACATTTTTGGGTTGGGTCTGCAAAAGACGATCAACAGGAGAGGACATTCATGAAGACAGTGGCAACATATTCTGCACAAAATTAAAAGCCTACCTGAGGGCCGGGCCCCATAGGTCCCATGCCCCGAGGACCACTCATTCTCTGCATTGGCCCCAAATTAGGATGACCTGCAGGAATTAAGGAAGTTTAAAAAAAAAAAAAACAGAGACACAAGCAAACAGACAATGTGGTGAGTGAGGTAGGAACAAACCTTGTGGTCGTGTTGGATCCATGTTTGGTAACATGGGATGAGGTCCAGGTCCCCCACCAGGAGTCTATCAAAAACAAAACAAAGATACAGCTAAACTGCAGTTTTAAGAGGGATACATTATATACAGAGAAACCCTGCTTTTTTGAATAGATACACTAATAGTCGCTATTAATAATAATAATTGCTCTTTATAATAAAAAAAGGCAGCCATAAACACAGAATGATTCTACACAAGGAAAAAGCTAATGGAGCAGAAATTGGTTCCCTTTCTTGAGGGATCTACCTACTTCCAGAGTTCCAACACATTTTCATCTCAAAATGTCAAATATTGTAGAATTCCTCTGTATCTCTGTATATAATCAGATTTCAATGATCTTTTATTCTATATTTAACAGAAATTGACAAACGCATTTTTTAATTTGCATTATTTCCACACTTCTGCATGGTGCTTCACAGGAACCTTGTATTTTCCTAAAAAAACAAACAAAACAAAAAGGAACTAGACTACAGAGGAGGTGTGTTCTACCTGGTTGGGCATCCTCATGGGGGGGCCCCTGGGGCCTCCAGCAAAGCGAGGTGACATGAAGGGCTACGACATAAACAGGACATTTCATTAGATTTTTTTTATTCAACCATACAAAGCACAGAGGCTCTAATTTCATTAAATTATGTGAGACTTCAACAACTTTTTTTAAAGCATCTGAAGCTTAAACAAACCCCTGAGCATGAAGCTTGAGCTACGAGAATGACTGCAGGTTGCGTAAAACAGAGAGAAGGAAGAAGGGAGCGAAAGAAAGATATAGAGCATTACCTGACTGTGTGGTCCCATCATACTGTTAGGGGGAGGAGGCTGAGGGTGAGGAGAGCCCTGGGGACCAGGTGGACCCTGCAGCATCACAGGATGATGAGGCAAGGAAGGGGTGGGGGGGTGGGGGGTGAGAGTCAGAGGAGAAAAAAGGAATGTGCAAGAAGAAGCATTGAGAGAAGCAAGGTTACTAGAAGGCAGAGGACAGCTGAACTGCCAGAACCAAAGCGCGGTGCCAACGCATACAAAGACAGGGTGCTCATTTTCATGTACAGAGCAGAGCAGAACAAGCAAATGATAGCCCTGAACAAGAGGGAAGAGACAGTGATGGAAAGGATGTGGGCTCTTCCGCCTGTCAGTCAAGGCATTAAGAAGCCTGATGCGTGCAGCGTGTTATCAGTGCTAATTTCTCTGAATTAACAGCATCAATTAAGCTCTATGCAATTAGCTTTATAACAACACTAAACACTAGCACTTTGGCACTAATGTTGCTGATCTGACAGAATGAGAGGGGCTAATTGGGCTGCTTCATTTGGCTTTTTTTGCTAGGGGATAGTGGGAATGGGCGTGTATTCGTTTAGAGATATCAAATTGACTTCTGATATTAATGACACCAAATAATGCGACCAAAAAAAAACGAAGAAAACTATTGGATTTGTGATGAATAGCTTCCCCAGAGAGTCGGTTCCACACAGGTGCCTGTAAAGACTTTATTTTCTAGTTATCGATTTACACTAGGTGCTGCACCTTTCGATTTCTCCATTAGGGGAAACAGCCGGACCACGCCTGCCTGTTTGCAGCACAGGAGGGGTCCGGACAGGCAGAACGCTCATGTTTAGAGATAAAAATCTGCAACTTGCAATAATAAGAATTAAAATAAAAAAAGAAATGAATAATTTAGAAGCAACGCATGGAGAATGAATGCTAAATCTGCCCAATAGAAGGACCAAGATGATTCAGTTCAGGGTGAACAGATGTTATGTTTGGATCAGTTGAACAGTGTGTCCAACAGCACTGATAGACTTACTTGGAAAAAGCCTGGGGGCATAGGTCCTCCAGGCATACCCTCACCAGGAGGCATCCCTCCCATCACAGGGCTGGGGGCTGCTGCTGCACTCTGAGAAACATCAAAAATCAAAATCTACTTATTTTTCTGCACAATGTAAACTGATGGTAACACTTTAAGCATTTCAGCTACACGATACGTTGCCTCCAAGTATGCTCACCGCCTCCAACCCCTGTATAAACCTGTCAATAAACCCCTCCCCATCTTTCCTGTTTAAGCATAGCTGAACCGTTCTACATGCCGCCATCTCAGACCTCCATAAGGTATTGATGGGGTCTTTATTGAGGTCTGAGCCCTGCTGATTGGGATTCAGCACGGTCAGATAAGTATCAGAGGGATGCACTGAGTCAGAGGCTCCAAAGTGCTGCTGCACAGCAGGGGCAGGCTGGGCTTATTTCCTGCTCAAACCGCAGCCCTAATTCACTAATGTGCCATTTGCTTCGGTCACACGCTCATAATTGACTGAGTTTTTCTTCCCTGCAGCTGAAGCAATCTGAGATGAGCTAATGTCTTCTGAGCTGTGGGGTTTAGCTTCCAGGGAACAACAAGAGAAGCAGAGGAGGGATCTTACTCCAGATTGCTGCATGCAGATGGAGACAAGCAACGGCCTCAACAAGAGTGAATGCATCCGGATCCACAGTTACACAGAGATGTAGCGTAGAGCCTCGCAGCCCTGCAGACAGCGCTGGTCAATAGCCAACTCACTCCTTTTTTAATCGACTGCTGCACCCTCCCTAATTATATCTGCTCAGGCGGCCCCTGTGAAATACCTCAGAGAGGAGAGAAGTGAGACCACAGAGAAGAGTCAGTTCCCTGTCACAGGACACACACACAGAGAGCAATAATACTGCTTTTTCACTTGGCTGTGAATCCAAATCAGTGATTGCATTTTAACCAAACAGGAAATGCAAATATGCAATTTTCCATCCTCTTAATTCAGTTCAAAAATTCTTTATTTATCCCAAAGGGGAATTAGATGTTGTAGTAACTTGTGTTTTGTTTTCTCTTAACTAGTTGTTGCAGGTGTTGATAGCTGTAGGCAGGAAGGATCTTCTGTACCGGTCTGTCTTACACCGGATCTGGAGAAACCTCTTACTGAAGACACCGTTGTTGTTTAAAAAACTTCTGAAGAGGATGCTCTCTGCCGTCCATAACCTTTTTCACTTTATGAATAATACTCCTTTGTCAAATAATCCTCAGCGGTTCCAGAGGAGGTCCTTGAACAGAGCTGCTCTTCTTTATCAGCCTGTTCATCTTTTTTTTTTTTTTTTTTTTTTTTATTTATTTTTTTTTTTTAAGTCATTTGCTCTGATGCTGTTAGCCCAGCAGATGATGGAGGAAGAGATCACACTCTCCACAACAGACCTACAGAAGATATGCATCCAAATGTACCGAGTCACACTAACAAACAAAGATTCAAAGTTAGATATTTTCAGTACTGCTGAGTTTAAAGTAGTCATTGCAGCCACAGAGATGTGAAAAAAAATGCTATAAGCATTTCCTATGATGTGAAAAGACATCTATGATTCAATTAGGGTATGAGAGAGATCAACACTTTGAGCAGATAACAGGAAGGCAAAAGAGAGTACAGTTAAGTTTTTGTTTCATCATTCGGAGCATTAGAACATTTCCGTCGGACTGTCCTTTGAAAATCTCTGAGTTAAGGGACGAATTAAATTGACTAGGTAATACACACATAGAGTGACATTTTAGTAAAGCTAGCCAAACTAACAAACAGCTTGAAATGCCATTAGCAACAATTGTGTCTTTCCTGTTAGCATAGTCTCTGCTCTATTACAGCCCCCAAAGTAGTATTGACCATTCACTGCAGGATGACTAGAAACGCTTATCTCTATTTAAATGCTTATCTTTTCATAGCCTTTAAAAAGGACACCATAATGGGGTAAAATCTATTTAAAAAAATCTAAAATAATAAAAAAAGCAGCTAAAAATCTGTATTGACAGGTCAAAGGTTAAATACCAGAGAAGCATTGCCATGTCTGTCCTCCCATACGACACCTTCTAACAGAAGCAGCTGTGCACACTTTTTGTTGTGCTAATAAAAGCCCGATCAGTGTAACATGTTTTTTTTTTTCAACCATCTCAGCTACATCCGTCAATTCCTTTTTGAAAAAAAATATGTGCCATTACATAATAATAAAATAATGCTTTTAAAAATGGCCCAAATCCAAAACAATACAGCAAATATTTGTCACCTTGATTAGAAAGATCCAAACTGGACATTTGAAAAATAAATCAGCATATTTTTTTTTTAGAAAAACAGTGATCAGTGCTTTCTAAAATTTAGTCTTTCGCTTTGTTTTTCCTCAATGTGTTGCTTAAAGCATAGCTACCAATCACATGCAAACGTCACTGTTGGAAGGAGACGCACATCACCGGTGCTCTCCTGCTTGCTTTATCTCCCACAACACTTCTTTCTGCACACATCAAACAGACAAAATGACACGCGAGCGTGTTTGTGTGCATTAAGTCAGGATCCCAGCTACTGTTTCTGTCAGCTATACGATCCGACAGGGACATTTTGAAACACTTCCTGTGAAGCGGATCGTCTTTGCATCAAGTAATCAATAAATATCTTTCTGATCTGATGCCCATGTCTGCACCGTGCAGGAAGAACCCAGGCTCACAACTAAGACACTGTTGCATGGTGGAGAATGTAACCAATGCTTTTGCACAAAATATAAAAGTGAACCTGTTTCACAAGGTGGGAACTGCTCAGACCAGTCAGAGTGAATGGTGGTGTTAGGACTACACCCTGCATGAAACGTTAAGCCGTCATGGGCAGAGCCGTGCAGTAATGTGTTTATCTAACCTGTGAGGCCCGACAGGTGTAGAGACAGACCGACACCGTGTGAGATTAATATAAAAATGATGTAATAATTATTTTTACATCAACACAGTGAAATTTAGCGTTAATAATGTTATGACATACACGTTTTGATATTAACTAGTTTGCATAGACCAGTAGACTGAATGCATTCCACCCAGAATGATAACATCTTGAGACAGGCTCTTTATTTTATGGTTCACACAGGTTCATCAAATCTCTGCAAAGTTGAAGTTGGTGCAAGCATGGCGCACTGCCTCTCTATGCAGCAACAGCACCCCCACCCCCCAACATGATAGCTGCTCGTTGCAGCTATGCTGCCTTCGGTGACAAGACACGACTAAAAATAATTGACTCATTTTGCTAACACAGAAAGTGAGAAAAGCAGACAGGCGAGCCAAAGCCAACCTTGGGAAGATGCTTACAACCCAAAGATCGGCAGAATGAATTAGATCATCATCTTCTAGAGCTGCTTAGGCAAGCCAGAATAATTTGACAAAGAATTAAAGGAGTGACAAGCTGGTGGGGGAATAAAAATTAAAATGCCGAGCGCTATTCATTTGTTAGACTTGCATATTTAGAATAAAAAACTGATTGATTAAACTGGCTACATCCACAAAAGTAGCCATTTCCACACAAAGGCATTTATGAGCAATTGTTGACGTTCATACTCTGAACTAAGTAAAAGATCTCTACATGCATTATTTTTGCATTTCTGTCTCTATGTAACATCTTCCACAGCAGACTTATCTGTTAAATAAATTGTACAAATCAAATTAGAGCTGGGATCAAATTGGGATTTAATTTTCTTTGCATTAACCATGAACTGTTTGGCTTCAGGGTTTCATCGTTTCCACGCCTTGAATGTTCTTGTGTTCAGTTTCGTATGTCACAGGACGACACTGCTGTGTCAAAAAAGCTCAGCCATTGACATGAATGGATCTGTGCGCTCACTGCCACACTTTCTTCTCTTATGTGTGACGTTAAACTCTCTCTGCATTTTACCTCCACCTAAACAGCTGGACTGAGAAAGTTGATGTGTTAAGGGTGGATTCACACCAGAAATGTCCTTTGGTTCACTTGTTATCTCCTCAGATGGAGGAAAGCTATTCTGCGATCCCATAAAACTGCACCTTTGCATATTTATGCTGTTATTACTGCAAAACTGTTGTGTCTAGAGCAGCTCCTTTGATTTAGATCTTGAAGCCATTTTTTATTTTATGACGGTGTGCTGAAATGCGTCCTACAAGCAGTGTTGCTAAGCAACAGACAGAGGAACAGGTATTATTGCTAACATGTTTACAAACAGTGGGCAAGTTACTGGAAAAAAAAAAAAATTTAACTACTTATAGTTACTAATTACTTCTCCAAACATTGAAAATAACTAGTTATTACCAAAGTAAATGTGTAGTTAATTCTTATGATCTAAAGTGTCGAAGAATTTGGAAAACATTCCTGTTATTGGAATGTTTAACGCATTAGAGGTTCAATTCTGGAATATAAGGTGTTTGTTATCAATTACATTGATTTAAAAAGGTCTACACATCTGAAAACGAATCTTCATTATTTTGATGCGAGTGGTTTGACAGGTGAGTTGCAATACAACTAGCTAGATGGAATCTTGCTACTTATTTATAATAAAAGAAAAATTTGATGTTTTGGCATTTATTTCATACACAGATATTATGTTTGCACACATAATGAGAAAATGACAGAAATATTTAGCCTTCAGTAGCGCTTTTTCCTGTAGTCACTGTTCATGCTGAAGTTGCCCATAGCCGTTGTGTGCGCCACATGCGCTTACGTTGTTGACACATGCACTTACACAAGGAAGCTGTAGTCCATATTTGTACACGTTAAGTGAGGAATAGCATCTGTTTAAAAGTGCAGAAATGACTGATGTATTACTGACTTACAAACGAATTAGTTACAGGGCTAGTTACTGGAAAAGTAATGTAGTTACAGAAATGCATTACTTAAAGCTTTAGTCCCAACACTGTTCAATACCATGGTGGCTAGCTAAGTCCAAAGAGATGCAACGCTTATGCATTTGGGTCAGATCAAAGGTGGTATGTAACAATACCTGAAGCAAGAAACTGAAACAGAAGGGGACTGAGAGCGGGTCTCCAAACCTTAGGATGCTGGTCTAGTTAGAAGAGACCGAATGTGGCAAGTGTGAATAAATCGTCACTGTATTTAAATATAATTAGACCAGAAACTGACTGCCTCTGCTATTTAGAAATAGATTCTGTATGCAGATCGCAGCTGAGCCGTTGGAAGGCAAATTTAACCCGGGCTGCTTGGCGAGTTGTTTGACCTGGGTCGAAGCAGGTCACTGAGCTTTCCCCACTGCCACTAAAAGTCAAATGTTTCCTAGCTAAAACATTTTTTTTCGGCGAGTGGTAAAAAGAGTATTAGTAAAGATTTGCAATACTCTTACTGAAAATTGCAAGGACAATACTATGATGATTTTTTCCCCACTTTTTCTCTTCTTTTTTTTTTTAACAGTTGCAGAGATTCTTCACTCCTTTCTGTAGTTATTAGTATCCCAGCTGCTAAAAGTATACTTCAGCTTTGGGCATTAGAGTCCATCCAGCTGGCCAAACATATTTCTGATTTACAGAGCACTCAAGCAGTCCTGTATGATTGCAATGTACCACACATTGATCTTGCAATAAGCACTATGGGATACACTGTATATGTAGATCTAATACCTGCAGTTATTTAGACTTGGCCAACAGTTCTTCCTTCTGGAAAAAAAAAAGAGTATTTAACACAAACAATAGTGGAGGCAGCCTTTCATATAGACAAAGACCGATTTATATTCTGGCTTCTTTTATGCAGATACCCCCCCCCCCCCCGCCGCCTTATGGAAACTGTGACGGAAACCTTCCTCTACCCTAAAGCAGTGTGTTCCTGTAAAGATTACATTTAACCAGTTTACCAAATGATTACATCATGCAAATGTTTAAAAACCCTGTTGTAGAAGAGCATTAACCAAACTTAAACAGCCATGTGCACGGTAAGTTCCAGGCATGCTTTGCTAGATCTTTATCACATGCTTTTAAAGCCCACAGCTGTTCTGGGTGGACCGTCACACACACATCGACGCTGCTCGCCGTTTAAAACGAGCGTCGTCTCTCCACAGGCTTTCTGCTACCAGGAAGAGGCAGATGTCTTGGCCTGGCCTGAGGCTAAACCCTCCTTGTCTGGGACCTTCCTTACAACCTCCTTCTGTAGCAGACTAGGCTCCGAGCCCCAGTCGTGATTCAGCACATGTATATGTGTAAACTTAAAAAAAAAAAAATTAAAAAAAACCCTTGAGTGATCTCAGCCAAATAAAAACTCGGATCACAGGAGGAGGTCACAAAGGGGCAATGGTGGCGGATGTGATTGTGCTCCTTTTCCAACAACAAAGGGGTTGTGTCAGCAAACGAGCATGGGGGAGGAGGAACAAAATGCTGGAGTGCAAGGATGACCAATAGGTTGTCCTGAGTAACAAGGGAAGGAGAGAGACAAACACAAGACCAGTCTACCGTTTTAAGGTGGATGAAGGAGAAATGTAGGTGTTTCAGGCACCGCAGAGACCACCCAACTGCCGACTCCCCTAAAAGCCTCATTTCTTTCACTGGAAGCAGCATTCAAAGGAAACCAGCTCGTATGTTTAGCTTGTAAATGTTTAACCATCAATCAACATCATAAAACCTGGTCTGGATTCTGGCTGGATGCTCTTCCTCCTTGTATAGTTACTTACCACAGCTCTCCTCTTATATTCATCCCCCAACCCCCAACCTTTTTTTATTCCCTCGGCTCCTCCGCTGTGGTGGATGCTGGGCATATGCCACAATGCCACTCCCTATTCCTTCTTTTCCAATCTGCCCTCAGCTCGGTGACAGCCATCAATCAGCAGCTGCACCATGGCGACCGAGCCCTCGGGGAGCGTTCGGCAGACCCCGAGTGAATATGCCGGGCTTTACGAGCACTGCTGGCTAACAGAAAGGCGCTCACCTCCCCCACTCCGAAACAAAGGCAAGGGTCCAAGGACTAGTACTGTCCACATACACACACACACATACAGAACCATACTTGATTGACCCCTAATAATCATAAAGAGACAGCACATAGCAGAGGCCAATCACAAGATGTGAGAAGGATCTCAGACTACAGCAAATCTCAAAGCTCCATTCCACAGCAGCACACCGTTTTACCGCTCCTTCATTTGCCTAATGTTTTCCAGGAGAAGAAAATAGCCTCGGTCAAAGCAAAGGAAGCAAGCTAAAGGTTTACACCAGGGGTGGGCAATTATTCTTCCCAAAAGGCCACATAAGCAATTGTGACTGCTGCCGAGGGCTGGAGTATTGGCTAAGCCCAATTTTTTCCATGATTTAAAAAGTGCTAAAAATAAACTGTAAATAGAATAGTCATCTAGTTGTGGCGACATTGCAACTAAAGCTGTGACCCACAGTTCTGGCAAGTAAACATCTATATTGGTGTAACCATAAATATTTTGATTTTACAAAAAGCACCTGTCTTCAAATTGTAATTGCTGGAGAAAAACCTTGCTGTTTCCCCCACGGATACATTTTTCAGCTCATTTTCTGCTTTTAACTCCTTCTCTTTCTACCAGTTTCTTCAGTATAAACAGACATTTTTTTTTTGTTTGTTTTGAAGGTGTATCTCACCGTTTATTACAGATTACTCGGCTTAAAATGAAGCACTGCTTTTTTTTTAAGTCCCAAAAATAAAAAAATACAACCCTTCAAAATAAAAGCAGTATTTTGAGAGAGCCTTTAAGGCCTTTAATAAAAATAATAATAATAAAAATAAAAAAAAAAACACTCAGGTCTTGTTTAACCTTTAAAATTAGAAGAAAGATTACTTATATTTCACAAGAAAATAAAATAAAGGGTTTTGTACAGATGCAGTAATCTGATCAGAAGCTATCAAAACCAGACAGTTTCCCTTTAACTGGCTCTGAGGAGTAAACAGCAGGAAAGACGCTAAGAGAATGTGATTTATTCCCCCTTGTTGATTAAATGCATTAAACAGAGAGCTTTGATCCTTTGCAGCCGATTAACCTCAAACAAAAGTGGATAGTTAATTGCAATATTTTTATGTTTAATCATAAAAAAACAGCTTAATGTAATAAGGGTATAATAGGAGAGATACTTGTAACTGGATTAGAAAGTTCTACCTTTAATGAACAATCTGCAACATTTTTCCAGTTATTTTCTATATTCCAAAGACTAAAAAAATGTAATCATAACTGGAAATTAGTAGCTGCCAAAAGACCTCGATTGGTGCTGAATTTAACCTTTTCATCTACTCTTAAGCAGTCCAAGTATTTGGATTCACTACCTTTAAAAACATATTTAGCAGTGGTGCTTTTTTAAGCATGCTAACTCATGCACATTAAATATCACCTACTAACGGCTTGGCGGAGAAACTACAACATTTATAATGCTTGTACTCTTGTGTCATGTAGACATGTTAACAGACATGGAAAAAAAATGTATCTAATGGATATATGTCGTTTAAACAGAGTTGAACCAAAATCTTGATGCCCTATTATTCTTCCTACTCTCATTAAAAAAAAACGATTTGATTCTACTTATTGCAGTGTACATTTTTAATGTGTCTATGAGAAAAAAAAAGACACACGCAACAGAGGTATTTTTAATCTACTTAAGACTCCTTTTTTTTTAAATGAACTTTTTAGTAGGTTTAAAACAGGAAATAGATCAGCAAATAAAAACCCCTTCCCTTCAATCTCCAAAATAGCATAATTATCAACATGCAAAACCCCCCTTCCATGCAAATATGATCATGTTGCAATGTACAAGCAAATGAGGTGCAAGTCCTCATAAAAGGAGCACATAGATCTGCAACTACAGCTCTTTCAGATCCATTCGAATCATGACTCTGCAGGCGCTATGTTACAACATGTACTTGAGATGACAGACTACCAGGCAGCCAAAGACAGTTATCAAAACAAAAATGAAGCTGAATGCAGAAATATTCTAATATTGTGTCTAAACCATTTCCCCACCACCCACAACAGAGACGGGGATTATGGGGGAGAACACTCGACAGGTCTGACTCAGGAAATGCTGACATCAGCTTCATTTTCCCAGAAGCCTCGGGTACTCGTCGTTTGCCCACCACCAGATCTAAAAGAATCGGTCCAAGCTACTTTAGGTTGTTAACCACGTTGTGCAGAATGGAATATAATAAACAGCTACAATAAAAATATGTAAACATCTCAAAACTGCTCAGCATGAATCCTGCACTGGACCCAAACTGCACACAAGTAACTGGTTATCCTGTGCAGTAGCATAACATTCATAATCCTATGTTGTTTTGGGAAGTGAATAGACATAGAAAAGCTGCAACTGAAATGCTGTGTTTAATTTACATTACACTGAAAAGAAAAAGTAGTAAGAGATGAATCAGGCTTTTCCCGGACAGTCCACATTCATTTATGTCTAACCAGATAATTTAAATTTTTTTGTGTGGACTGTAACATCAAATAAATTTTAAAAAAAACTAACAAGTTCTTTGATAGGGGTACTTGCTTTGAATCCAACAGATTTTTTGTCCCAATTTAGGCATCAAAACATTATATGCTTATAGTGAAACGAGAAAAAAACATGAAAAGAAAAATGGCGTTCACTTACGTATTCATAATTAAAACAGTAAATCTAATGCATAATAGAGGGGGAAAAAAACGAATGTACTTTTTTTTTTTTTTTTTTTTACTTAATCTTCCAACTGATAAAAAACAAAAAGTTAAATATCTGTCCGATTAATTGATAAACCTATAAAAGAAAAAGAGAATGTCTCTGGTCCTTTAGAAAGAGCTCCATGTGATCACTACTCACATAGTCGTGGAAGGCCTTTGCTTCACTGGAGTGGTCACATGTCTCTCTCCTCTCTGGTGCAGCACAATACAGATCCCAGAAAACACTGTAGAAAAAAAAAAGGGGGGAGGGGGGGGTCATGAAGCAACAGAAACAACATGAATAAGCCTTGGACATTGTGTTACATTATGACGAAATGAGACTCACCACCACCAGGAATGTAGGAATCCGGGGGGCTCTCCAAGGGTTATATTTTTCTCCCACCGGATCTGTGAAAGACAGCAGAATTTTATAGTTAAATCAATTCCAAGTAAAAGTATACATTAAAGTGTTTTAAAAAAAGGAAATGACAGTATAGCCAAGCCTTAAACCCAATTTTCACATACCTCTGATAAAAAGGTCTGTGCAGACTTCTGTGCTCCTATGTGTAACAAATATTCATAGACATATAGAGCCAACCTGTATGGAGGGGAAAAACGAAAAGTGAAAATAACCAGTGGCTTAGTTTTATAACCATATATATAACCATAAAGCTATAAGGTTATTTCTTCCTGTAAAATGAACAGTGGCTGAGCAAAGTCGGCTCCAGGCCCTATGAACAATGGCTGCCAAATAGCCCAAGCCAGAAATTAAAAGGGGACTGGAAAACAAGCCAAGCCTGTTGAAGGTTAGCATTTCTTGTTACGTAGCTGGTAAATAAACCACATCATTTACAGCTTCGAGCAGTCCTGAAAGGCTGTGCATTAGCTTGTGTCTTGGTGGCACTGATGGGGGGGGTAAGGGTAAAGAAAGCGAAGCCTATGCAGCCCAGGGAGCGCAATAGCGAAAACAATGCACTTTAGCGCCGCGATGTTATTGTTTTTCTCCTTTGCCGTGCTCTCGTTTCGGACAATCCCGAAAACGTTTCAGAGCTCGTTTAAAACGTAACCAGAGCGCGCTTGGTATCTGTGGTGGGTGTGCGGAAAAAGAACAGCAAACAGCTAAAGATAGAAGAAACACAGCTCGGAAGAGGAATGGCGAGCAGACAAGGCGGTTCATTCAATTCCATTCTCGGTAGGAGGAAATTGCCTCTTGCTAGCCTGTATCCAGCAACCAACACAAAGCAACTTAGGAGGCGGAAATAAAAAACGGAATAAATAAACGTTTCTCGGCTTACTTTTCTCGCGCTTGGCTGTCCGATGGCACCGGGGTGCCTTTGCCTTTAGGGAACATTGTTTTGTGTGGGAGGACGCCCGCCTTCTATTTCTTTTTTCGCTATTTCATCTGTCAGACCATCGCGGCCGCCAACCGCACTCCTCCTCGATCCAACGACTCAACCGAGCCTTGTCTGGGGGAAGAGGTGGAGCCATCTTGATGAGCAGGACCTGCGGCCAATGAAAAAGCAACACTCATATTAAGACCCGCCCATTTCTGCCCTCTTTTGCTATTCTGACGTCGACTGCTTCAATATCAATGAGCAATATTTAAGGAACAAATTTACTGTTCCCTAGTTAATGGCTATAAAGCTGATAATTATGTCAGGATGTTCAATTTCTTAATAATTCTTTACCAAAATTAGATGTTTGTGTTTTTCAAAAAAATGTCCTGAAACATATTTAAACATTAAGCAGGAGGTAATTTAAATATAATTCACTAAACAATTACTGATTTCACAAAGGTAAGTGCTAAGAAAAACCAAACACATATCAAATCAAAGCTTAAACGATTTTCCTATTTAATTTCTTTACAGTCTTCAAATAAAATGATCTAATATCTTGATTATCAGTTTGATAACAACGCTATTCATATCTACTGACATATTAATGCAGACCTAATTATTTCTATACAGCCTATTTTGTTGAATGCAAGCACAAAATACAGTATCTTTTTTCCTTCCAGGGATGCACAGTAACACGTGGGGGAGGGGCAGACATCTGTTGCTCAGTGACCCACACAGCCCACAAAAAAACACTTAAAATAGTTCAAATGGGAAAGAAAAAAACATGTTTAGGGTTCCAAATTTGCTTTTGAAAACTGTATACCTCTATACTGTCTGGAAAAACATTCAAAAGAGATGTTTCAAGTCAAATAAAAGGCCAACAGTGTTTATTTGTAATCAATTTTGGTTTCCTTCTGCTGGTGAAACTTATATCCACTATTCTTTAATTTTATTCCTTCACCCTTTCAAGTGTAAAAGAAATAGGCTCAGTAAAACAACAGAGAAAGGCCATTCTAACATCACTAGGACATAGACACCTAAGGATTCCTGAGCCATGCAGAGAGAAAAAAAAAATATTTTCTGTATTTTTACAATATCCAGATAAAAATTCTATTTTCTGTGGCCCTGTGATTGCTTTTTTTCGTCTGTGTCTGGTTGCTAAGGCAAAATGGAAAATGCCTTTCAATGCTTTCTCTCTATATGAAAGGAAGCGTATGGTTTATGATAATTATTGTATTATAATGGCTGAGTAATATATTTAGGTATGGCAGCGATATCTGCACCATAAGCTAGTGTTGTTAACTTAAAAAGTATGGACTTATTAGCAACAACCAAACATTGTGTGTTTAGTTACTGCATCAAAAACACAGACTTGTCAGTAAATGTTGTTGAAATGAAGATATTATTTAACTGTTTTAAAGGGACAAGGGCGGTAAAAGGTTTTCACACTTACCCAACTGGTGCCTCTATTTCCAAAACGCTTCCAACCAGCGTTTGAAGGTGACGCATCACAGTGGGAAGCGTCTTGTTTAGTAGCCTGTTGCCAGCATAAAATTTAAAATGCAGATATGTTGTCTGTGCTGTATCCTATGTAGGATGATTTGCATATTGCATCATAGATGCAAATGTGTTTTTACGTTTAAAGATTGAACTAAAGGTAAAATAGAATTAACGTGTCACATTAATCACCAAGAAATATAACTCATCTTAGTTTTACATTCATTACTATTAGGGTCATTTATGTATAAATTTATTTTAGAGATTACTTCAGTTCCACCTTAAAAAAGTACAGCAAGCATAGGGGGTGGTGTCCCCGCTTCCTCCTCCCTTCTAAACTTCATTAAACTAGAGCGGCTTGTTTGCGTGTTTTGTCTCTGTTTTGGGGGATTGAGCGCCTGGTTAAACATACATGGTTCGGTCTGATGTCCTCTAACGAAAAGTCCGGTGGCTGTCATTGGACTTCAGCGGGGTATTTTAAACTGAGTAAGCCATTTCTTTGTCTTTGTTTGAAAATTTCCAATGTGTGGTGTCAATTATAAATATTACGAGTATAAAGCCCGAGAAGTGTCTGAAAAGTTTGTTGTTAATGTTTTTTTTTACGTGGAAATGAATGCAAAAAATGCTGTGGCAAATTACATGCGAAACAGGTGACGACGTCTGTCTGTCCAGCAGTAAATGCCCCCTTTTTATCTGCATGTCTTGAAATAGTTTGTCAGCTACACTAAACGGTACGTGCCCCAGCTTGTAATAAATAGCAAGTCTGTGTGTATTTGAAAACAGTTAGCTGTAATTACATAACATTTCAGAGCTCAGATCAGATTTAGCAGAGGGATATAGATGTTGCGCATTTAGTGAAGCATATTTTCGGATAATCTGAAGATTATTAAAAGTCCTTAGTTGCTTGAAGAATGTGGGGATCTCAGATGTCGCAAGACTACTACATGAAAACAATCAGACTTATCTTATATTTTTGTTTGTTTGTTTGTTGTTTTTATTAAAAAACGTAATGGAGTTTTTTTTATATTATATTAGCTTTGCTTTTGTAATTTATATCCCCCGCCATATAGAGCATTAAAAATTAAAAGTATTTTCAAAGTTTTTCACATTTTAAAACAATGCAGCCACAAAAGTTGCAGAAAATATTTTTAGTCTATGGCTATGAAAAGTGATGTATGTAAATATAATCTGTCCACCTCACTAAACAACACATAGTTGTTACCTTTCCCAACTTTTTCAGGCTATACCTACCTGCTCTTCACATCCAGAGACTCTTGTCTAGTAGGTGTTAGCCCCATAAACTTCCATTCAATTCAGTTCAGTTCATTTATGTAGCAAATTCAAAAAACAAATCATATCAAGGCACTTTAATGATACAATTCAATCAGATCATACAATCAGATTGGTTAAAAGTATTCTACCTAAAGAAAACCAGCTACTCTCCCCCATTGAAGTAAAACATCAGCCCAGCATAGTGGTGGCATGACCATGTTTGATGTGTTAATGGAGATATGCCATGCATGACAGGCAGAGTTAGTGTAGATTTTTATTTGTTTCTATTATTATATTGTAGAATTGCACTGCTTAAAGGTGGGGGCATGTTGGAGTAACTCTCCTAGCTTGACTCTTAAGTTATTTTTTTAAGAGAACTTTAGTTCCACCATTTTTGGATCAGAGTTGAATTTTTCGGATGTTTTTCACCTCTGTCGTTGAATGCTGTGAAACTGGAGGGACTTTCAGTGATATTCTTTTTCCTTTTTGGAAACTTTTTATGATGTGTAAGGCGAAGGCAATCATAGTAATTTGACACCTGCGTTAAGTTTACACACAGGAGCATCTAAATAACACCTCTAAAGCTGAATTAATACATCAACTTCTTCCACAAGCACCTGCTGAGTTGAAAATGTGATACAGAGCAGGAGCATGGAGACAAATTTAAACCATCTCTTCCATCTGATTACCTCACATGCAGTGTCCGCATTGGCAGAACGTTGAATGTAAATGGTTATTGACAGAACACTGGTAACTCTCTGGGTAGATAATATGGCCAAAAATCAATAACCAACAGTTTAATATCTGGGCTGCAGTGACGAATCTTCGCAGTAACATGTCCTGGATGACACAATCTGTTGCTCACAAGCACTGCCAATCCACCTCCTTTGAGTTTTCCAGTCTCTGTCTGCTCGTATGGTCAGAAAGTCGGGTGATTTTAATCATGCATTATTCTCTGCTACACCGCCAACATTCCTACAGTTTGTCAGCAGCCATACCAGAGAAAACAATACTTTTGACTTGTTTAATGCAAATGTGAAGGACTCATACATCTCTGAAATAAGACCTCCTCTAGGTAAATAAGATCACAATCATTGTTTTTCTCTGCTCATGTTATAAACCACTTTATAAGAGTCCACCTACATTAAAAAGAACTCTAAGAAGGAAGGCAAAGAAAGCTGAAGAAGCCCTACAAGGTTGTTTTGATGCTACAGACTGGGATGCACTGTGTCAACCACATGGAGAGGACATCAATGCAATGACTGTATGACTTACTACTATTGTTGAGGAGTATACACAAGCAACTGAAGATCAAGATGAGAGAAATCAAGGAGGCATACAGGAGGAGGCCAGAAAACAAGCCCCAGTGGAAGAACATCAGAGATGTGTGATCAAGGATACGGGAGATCACAGGCTTCAAGCAGAATTATGAACAAGCCTATGGAAGCCTGGATAGTGTCAATGAACTGAATACCTTCTTCAACAGGTTCAGTTCAAGAACAAGCTAAGCATTTTTTCTCTAGACCACAGTCACATGGACATCCTGCCCTCTTCTGCCATTGACTATCCTGCTTCTATGAGTTTGTTGTTTGCAAAATCAGAAGATGGTGCTGTTCCCTCTGCCTTGCACCTGTCTGTCTCTAGAAGTCAAGTGAAGAGGCAACTGGAGAGACCGAATGGTAATAAGTCACCAGGTTGCAATGGTGTCAACCCCAGAGTCGTGAAGGTCTATTCAAAACAGCTCTCCCATATTTACAGCACCTCTTCAACTTTAGTCTGACCTGAGAGACAGTTCCAGTGATGTGTAAGACCTCCTCCCTTTTTCCAGTACCAAAGAAGACTCAGCTAACAGTCCTCAGTGACGATAGACCTGTTGCTTTAATATCACACACCATGAAAGTCTTAGAGAGACTTCTGTTGTTTCACCTCAGCAAACAAACAAGCAGCTATTAGGACCCCCTGCAGTTTGCTTATTGTCATAGAGTAGCAGTTGAAGATGCCATCATACACTTGCTTCAAAAGATCCACTGTCATTTAGACAAGACAGACAGCACTGTGAGAATCACGTTCTTTCATTTCTCCAGTGAATTCAACATGATTCACCCTGACTTACTTTGTGAGAAACTCCAAAAGACTCAGGTGGAGGCATCAACCATTGTCTGGATCAAAGACTTCCTGACAGACCCCAGTTTGTTGGACTGAAGTTTATACTGTCTAATCAAGTAGTCGACAACACAGGATGACCACATGGGACAGTACTCTCACCATTCCTTTGTACTATCTACACCTCTGATTTCCAGTACCAGACAGAGTCTTGCTATCTGCAGAAATACTCAGATGACAGCAGTCATTTGGTGTTGTGGAGAGTGTGATGTCTTCCTCCATCATCTGCTGGGGTAACAGCATCAGAAAAAATGACTTTAAAAAATCTCAACAAGCTAATAAAAAGGCTGATTCTGTTCTAGGAACTCGTTTGGAACCTCTGGAGATTATTTCACAAAGCAGAATTATTCATAAAGAGAAGACTATGGACAACAGCAATGATTTTTTTTTCTGATTTTTAAACAACAACAGAATGTCTTCAGTAAAAGGCTTTTCCAGATCTGGTGCAAAACAGACCGGTAAAGAAGATTCTTACCTCCTACAGCTATCAACACCTGCAACAACTAGTTAAAAGAAAACAAAAATATATGAGTTACTTTAACATAAATGTTCCCTTTTGGATAAATAAAGTATTTTTGAACTGAATTAAATTGAATTTACAATGATAATACATCTCCTGCAGATAAATGTGACTTCTGAAGGCAATTGGTTGCACTATATTTTGTTGAAGGAGTTTTAGATTAAAAGTTGCAGCTACAAGTACACTTCCATATGTTTCACGTGTCGAAAGCAATGAGACCATATCCTTGCACCTTTCAATTATAAGTGACAATGTAGTGGGGGATTGCATACAGTTCCCAGAAAATACTGTACATTATAATTTGTGTTTGCTACATTTAAAATGTTAAAACATTCAGGTGGTTTAAATATACTCTGTAAATGAATTGATTAAGGTGAACAGTACTTAGTTTGTTATGTATTTTCTGTGTAGTTGTGAGTAATGACATCAGAGGAGAAAGATGCAGACATTTTGCTGGACCCCCAGTACATCCAGGAGAGTGAGGAAGTGTACAGAAACCCCACTGAGGTGCAGATGAGCCAGATCGTGCTGCCCTGCCATGCCAATCACTGCGGGGAGCTGAGTGTTGGACAGCTGCTGAAGTGGATGGACTCCACAGCCTGTTTATCAGGTAGGGAGGGAGATTAGAAAACCTCTTACATGCCACAATTGAAGCAGGAAAAATCTTGAAGACCACACAAAATATCACAATGATCCCATTATCCTCTTCTCTATAATGTAACACAATGTATGTTAAATCCAGTACAGATTCAAACATGATAAAAATAATCATTTTATTATTCTATAGATATTATATGTTAAATGTTTGATTTAGATACATTTTAATCATAGCAAAGTCTAGTAGGCTACAGGTATATGTTGAAGCATTTATATGTTGATAGGAAAAAGATACCTTTCTTTTTCCAATGATTGTATAACT
>JAUZNJ010027890.1:21410-41946 GCA_034780135.1 Jordanella pulchra
AGGCTACAGGTATATGTTGAAGCATTTATATGTTGATAGGAAAAAGATACCTTTCTTTTTCCAATGATTGTATAACTACATTAAATGACAGCGAAGAGCTGCAAAATAATACTGCAAAATTAAAATGAGACAGACAAAATACATGACAAAATAAAGAGGATAAGAGTAAAAACTCTTCTAAACTTTATTTTAATTCTTTCCCAGCTGAGAGACATGCAGGTTGTTCCTGCGTCACCGCATCTGTAGATGACATCCACTTTGAACACACAATAGGGTAAGGTATTATCAACTGTAAAACTAATCAACCCATAGTATACTTGATAAACACGGACACATATCTTTATAGCTTCATAAGTAAAGATTTCTTTAGTGTAAGATTTTTTTAAAAGCAAGACAAAGACTGTTTTCTGTTTTGAATAATTCACGTTCAACGAATAATCATCTTCTTGAAAAAAAATGCTTAAACATAATATGCTTTATCCTGCACTTTAAGATTTTGCAATCAAAACAATTTTCTATTTATAGGTAACCATTTACTTGTTGGCTAGATGTTACATCTGAGGGTAGAGAGGGCTCAGTCGTGTTGAGTACAATCATGTTGATAACACAGAATGTCCATGTCTGTCTCCTCCAGAATTGGACAGGTTGTCAATATCATTGCAAAGGTCAACAGAGCCTTCACATCTAGCATGGAGGTGGGTGGATGTCCCCCTGGAGGTTTGATTTAGTTTAGTTTATAATACCTGAGGTGAAAGAGCATATTTGTATATAAAAATGTACACTCAACAAAAATATAAACGTTTATATTTTTGTTGAGTTTTGTTTTTGCTCCCATTTTCCATGAGATGGACTAAAAGATCTAAAATTCATTCCAGATAACCAATATTACAATTTCTTTCACGTTGTCCACAAATCTGTCTAAATATTTGATAGTGAGCACTTCTGCTTTGCTGAGATAACCCATTCCACCTATCAGGTGTGCCACATCAAGATGCTGATCTGACATCATGATTAGTGCACCGGTGTACCTTATACTCCCCACAATAAAAGGCTTCTCTGAAATGTGCATTATCAGGGGTCTGGGGACTCAGAACCTGTCAGTATCTGGTGGAACCACCATTTGCCTCATGCAGTGCAACACATCTTCTTCACATAGAGTTTATCAGATTGTCAATCGTGGCCTGTGGAATGTTGGTCCACTCCTCTTCAATGGCTATGCGAAGATGCTGGATATTAGTGGGAACTGGTACACGCTGTCGTAAATGCCAGTCAAGTACATCCCAAACATGCTCAATGGGTGACATGTCCGGTGAGTATGCTGGCTATGCAACAACTGGGACATTTTCAGCTTCCAAGAATTGTGTACAGATCCTTGCAACATGGGACTGTGCATTGTCTTGCTGAAACATGAGGCGATGTTCATGGATGTATGGCACAACAATGGGCCTCAGGATCTCATCACGGTATCTCTGTGCATTCAAAATGCCATAAATAAAATGCAACTGTGTTCTTCGTCTATAACAGATGTCTGCCCATACCATAACCCCACCACCACCATGGGCCACTCGATCCACAACATTGGCATCAGCAAAGCGTTCACCCACACGCTGCCTGCCATCTGCCTTGAACAATGTAAACCGAGATTCATCGGTGAAGAGAACACCTCTCCAACGTGCCAGACACCATCGAATGTGAGCATTTGCCCACTCAAGTCTGTTACGGCGACAATCAGGAGTCAGGTTAAGACCCCGATGAGGACGACGAGCATGCAGTTGAGCTTCCCTGAGAACGTTTCTGACAGTTTGTGCAGAAATTCTTTGGTTATGCAAACCAATTTTTTCAGCAGCATTGAGCATTCAATGCACAAATAACAGATCCGGTTGACATTCCTTCTGTCAGCATGTCCCTCAATGCTTTTGACATCTATGGCATTTTTGCTGTGAGACGAAACAGTGCATGTCAGAGAAGCCTTTTATTGTGGACAGTATAAGGTACATCTGTGCACTAATCATGATGTCAGATCAGCATCTTGATGTGGCACACCTGAGAGGTGGAATGGATTATCTCAGCAAAGCAGAAGTGCTCACTATAAAATATTTAGACAGATTTGTGGACAACATGTGAAAGAATTTGTAATATTGGTTATCTGGAATGAATATTGCATCTTTTAGTCCATCTCATGGAAAATGGGAGAAAAAATAAAAGTGTTGCGTTTATATTTTTGTTGAGTGTAATAAATGTGCTTCATTTTAAGGTGGGGATACTGGTGACTTGTGAGGACCTTTACACTGACAGGCAGTTTAAAGTTTGTCATGCTTTTGCCACCTTTGTTTCAAGACGAACTGGAGCTGGAAAGGTGATGAAGCTAGAATTGATACAATCCTGTGCAAACCCAACACTTTGCTAAAGCTGTTTAGCTTCATTTGATTACCGCTTTTGTTTTCCATGTAAAGGTACAGCTCAAGCAGGTGATTCCTCGTACACAAATGGAGCAGATGGAGTACAGCCTGGCAGCAGAGCGGCGGAGGATGCGGCTCATCCACGCTGAGATTATCACAGACCTGCTGAGCAGCAGCACAGCTCAGCTGGGTATGAAGACAAGGTTTGAGAACACACAGCAATCTAAAGGCTGAAGGATTACGTTTTCTTTTTGCCCTTTCATCAGGAGAATGCCAGGAGTATGACGATGCGGTGCCAGCGGAGAAGACGCGAGTGGAAAGTGTGGAGCTGGTGCTTCCACCTCATGCCAACCATCAGGTCAGCACTTTTGGAGGCCAGATCATGGCCTGGATGGAGAATGTCGCAACAATAGCTGCAAGGTATACTTTTCTTCCTATGAATGCGCTTCACTTATAGATTGTCTTCTAATGATATCCTTACCATTTGACATTTTTCAAATTTCACATGCATTTGGAAATCGTTTTACTTAGCAAAGCACATTTTTAATTTTAATATGAATAAAGCTCCTTGGTAAAACCTCAGAGGTTTGTTAGAAAAGATTATAAAGAGCACGAGAGTCAGGGGTGTAAATACAAATTCATGCCATACTTTCCATTCTTTCAACTCTCTTTCTGTACAAAGTTCATTATTTGTAACTATATAAATATATAATTCTATATCAATTCTTCGTAAATTTCTATCAACAACTAATATGACTGCCTAATGTAAAAGAAAAAAAATCTATAAAGGATGCTTTTTGATAGTCAAAAATCATCTGAGAATTAATCTTTATTAGTAAAGAACTGCCTGAAATCCAGGATTAATAATTACATATAACCTTAACAACTTGCCTTCCTAAAATTGTTGCTTTGTCGTTTAATTGACATATTCTTTATTCCATGGTAGGAGAGCCTGAAATTTTACTCTAGAACTCATTTGTTCAGAGCTTAAAATTTAACAAAGGATATCAAATCATATTTGTCCATAGACAATACAGGCTTAAACCATGATGGTAGCGCTGTCATGTACCACTCTTCATGCTTATAATGTGTTCTCGTCAAAACAACACTTTGTCATTATTTCCTAATAAAATTTTGTCAAAATGATTTTTGATTATTAATGTTTTCATTAGGAAATGCTAAAGAACAAAAATCTTAAACTCTCTTCTTGATGCTTTTTTTTCTTTGGTGGACTGTTTTTGAAAGAAAATCATTTTATTACAAAATACATATGGGTCTTAATTGTCCCAGCGATCCATTGTGTTGTCACTGTGCTATATTTATCCAATTTATAGTTGCAAAGACAATATATATTACATCCCTATTCTTAAACGAACAAATCAAAAATACACATTCATAGGTTTTTTAGTTGTATGGATATCACAGAGCTGACCATTTTTTCACTTTAACTCTCTACAAGCCAGTAAACAAGTGTTTTCCCACAAGATGAAATGTTCTATATTTTCCAAGTGGCTTAAATACATGTTTTTCTTTTCCATATTCTGATCCAGTCGATTGTGTAACGCCCACCCAACTCTGAGGACCATAGACATGTTCCATTTTCGGGGACCGTCTCACATTGGTGATCGGCTGGTGCTGAAAGCTATTGTTAACAACGCCTTTAAGCATAGGTGGATCTTCAAATTATCTAACAGATCTCATTAAGCACAACCTTTTTGCAATTCCTTGTTTCAGTACTTTACTGCAAAAACATATACTTTGCATCTGATTTTAATCTGCAAATATGTGTGTACACTTGTGTTCGAATGTCTGAAAAATCTGTATTTTTGCCACACATACGTAGCATGGAGGTGGGAGTTTGTGCAGAGGCCTATCAGGGGGGAGAACCTCTGCGGCATATCAACAGTGCTTTCATGACCTTTGAGGTACTGGACAGAGATAGGAAGCCTCGTACACTACCACACCTACGCCCTGAGCCTGTGGTATGTTTTCAGAGTAGTATTTATGCCTTTTGGAGAGCTTGTTCTGCTACATCATCAAAAATCCATCGGTGGTCATGGTTTTTGTCTGGATTTAATTAAGCTTTACTTTGTTTTAAAGGATGGAAGAAGACGTTATAAAGAAGCTATTGCCAGAAAGAAGATCCGTCTTGACAGGTATATTACATTTATTGTGCCTTTCAAAGTATTAATACTCCTTTAGACAATTTATCATTTGTCTTGTTACAACACCAATCCTTGGTCTTCACTAAGTATCTAAGATTTCAGGAAAGACCAATATTTATCTTTATGAAACTGACGCAAAGGGTTTTAGGGTTTTCAAGCATTTTTAACAAATTAAACATCTAAAAGTAAAATGGTCATTATTCACCTTCTGATTTAATACTAGTGTTGGGAAATTGATTGCATTTGCAATATAATCCTAATTTAACAAAATACATTATCATTTTAATATTTTACTTTTATTGATTATTTTCCCCTTTATTCATATCAAAATTGGAAATGTGCATGTGGCCTATGCATGTCCTAAATCAAAATTTTATTGTTTGGTGTACTTTTGTTTTTTACGGCGACTTTTTCACAAGCTAAATGTGACTCCTCCTGTGCAGTTAGCTAAAATGAGTAAGCAAACTTCTAAGCAGTTAAATCTTGCAAAAACATTTGTTAAAAAGAGTCAAAATGAAGTGAAAGTTGTCGCTTCATCCACTCTTCCTCTAGATGTCACAGACACAGCATCTCAGCCTGTGAATCCCAGTCCTCCTTCCACAGATCACGCCAACAAAGCTAGCTGCTACTGTATGCTTCCACCTCAGCACGAGTTGCACTAGCCACAAGTTGTGGTTATTTCTGCTAAATTCCTCAGGGTATTTAGCAAACCACAACTTGTGTTTCATGCGAAGAAAAATCAAAATCAAATTGCTATATTGGTTAAAGTAATCAAACTTTTATTTATTTATTTATTTGCTATATTGTTTAGCCCCACTCAATGCTTGATATTATCACCTGTTTTTAAAAATTACATCTAGAAGTCTCTGGAGTATCACTATCAGCTGTCCATATTTAGTCTCTACACATTTTTAGAAATTGTTTTTAAATACCTCTGGCTAGAGGTCTGCAACATCAGGGTTGTGGCCCCCTAGTAAGTTGTTGAGGTAGAGCAGGACATTCACCATATTAAAATCTACTTCATATCACCTAATCAACCTAATCAGGCATAGTAACACCTGCAATATGGCTTTTACAAGAGAAAGAATACATTTACCAGGTGCCATTTTTTAATATTTAATGTTCTGTATATTTTTAGGCAGAAAAGATGTTTTCTAAATTTTTTCTATAACCTAAATTTTTTTCTAGCATCTCATCGTCCTGATCTTAATGCCTTTGTCTGCCCTCAACGGGGTGTTTGAAAACTTTGACACTGGTTGCCCTAAGCCACCATAATTATGCAGCTTTCATAAAGCTTTTCTCTTATATCATACTGTATTCATTTCTATATATTTTCCGATCAACTTTGATCAGCTTCCCTTTACCTGCTGTAGAGTAGGATCCCCACAGCATAACTCTGCCACCACCATGTTTCATATTCAGGTTTTCTGATATATGTAAGATTTTGGTTTCAGATTAAAAGATTCAGTTATGACCCCTGACCAGAAGATTGGGAGTTTATATAGCTGTATAGGAGCACAGAGAGATGAATACAAAAGCATGCTGCAATTGTCAATTTCATTTGTTCAAGGATTTGCAAACCATGTCTTTTTTCCTTGAATTGTTTAATTTTATGCTGCTTTGTTTTGGTCTGTCCCATAATATTCCAATAGAATACATTGATCTGTATGGCTGATATGTGAGAAGACTGCAATAATTGTTAGGATTAGCTTTATACCACTAGGTATTTATAAGACAGATGTCAGACCGCAGGGGTTTCTTTGTTTACTGAAGTGTTTGTAGTAGAAAGAAATAAAACAAATGTCATATTTCAAAAAGCCTTAATATTCACATGTCTTCAGTTTAACAGCAGATATTTATTACTGTAAATGTCATACGTGTAGCTAAACCAAGCAACCACTGTGGTTGAACAACATCTGAATAAAAATTTAAAACCCCTCCAATAATTTCTATATTGTATATTGTTTTTTTTTTTTTTACAGCATGGAGAAACCCCTTGTTTACAGTAGTTTTCATTAGGAATCAACTTGGCTGGGCTGCATATAACTTTAGTGGAGATCTTATTTAGAATACAAAGCTCATTGTTCAGCTGTTAATCACGCTGCCTCCAGTATAATCATTGTTTCTTCTGTTTAGTAACCAAACGTGTGGGATTGACTGCTGCTGGAACCATCATGTTTATAATCAGATTTATGATCTTTGATTTGTACCTGAGGTGTATCAATGCTTTCCTCAATATTTACAGAAAATATATCATCTCCTGTAAGCTAACCCAAGTGCCTCTGTCTGTGCCCTGGGACCCAAGTAACCAGGTATTTCAGAAAAGCAATCAAAAAATACCAGATATTGTGCTGAAGCTCCTGGGTTCTCTCAGTATTTTGTTTTCTAGATATACTTGAGCTACAACAACGTATCAGCCCTGAAACTAATGGATACTAGGACCAACTGGGTCTTAACGTCAGAGAAAAACAAGGTCAGTGTGGCTTTGAAATGATCTAAAGTAGATTTGGTTTTCAAGCATCCATCTTATAATTTATCATTAACAATTAAGACATGTTTAGATACAGCAGAGTGTTAAGAATATATATTGCAAGCAGAACCGTCAGTGTATTTGTCAACGAACTGTTTGTATTTTTCCAAAGTTATATTTTAGATTAACTGCTATAATATATCACCTTAGAAAATTCAATTTCCATAACTTATGGTTATGTGCATTTTGGTTTATTGTTCTCTTGAAAAAAAACAAAACGAACTGCTGTGTGCAAGTGTCAAACATCTGACCCAAATTGTCACAAACAAATTTAGCAAGTTAGGAAGTTTAAGGACAGGCTTGAGAGGATCCTCCAAAATCAACACCTTCCAGCTGGATTAAAAGTTTGCAACATATACAGACAAACAAAATGCATTTTGGTGAAAAGTTATCCAACTTTTCATAGCATATAAAGAATGGGCACTTTTGCCACAATGACCAAAAAAGCATGGTGGATTTAGGATGAGTAGTAAGAAGAAGAATAACCAGGTGGAATTACACCAGCACCTTGCTTGTGGCTGCAGAATCTACAGTATTTGCGCTGTTTTGACCCAGTTCTTCATTTAGAAATGAATCCAGTACATCCCGGAAGCAGCAGGGCCCAAATGTATAATTAAAAGCCCCCAAACTAAAAAGGACATCCATGCCCTTGGTTAGAGTCTACATAAACCCGTCACTGTCGCTGTACTTGTTGATACCTTAAACAAACTCTGTTTATACACATTGCTGTCGTGTTGATATAGGTTAGGCTGTACACGCTGGAGGAGAACCACATGCTTTGTGTCAAGGTGGAGATGTATGTCAGCGTCCCAGCAGAGCAGGCGTTCCACCTATTATCAGACCTGAGGAGGAGAAAAGAGTGGGACCGGCATTATGAGTCAGTAACATGCACACGTTTCAAACTCAGTAATATCAAAGAAGAAATCTAGATTAGGTTTTTCCAGTGTCTGTTATATGGTAGCAACCAACAGTGGAGATTTACTGTTTCCGCAAAGCTTTTTTAATAAACAAAAAAAACAACAATGCCCTGATTAATGGATAGCTTTAATATTACAGTCAAATACTGTTACACTAGAAAGTATTAAAGAACATTGCAAATGTTCTATTGTTGTCTATTTTTGAACCACAGGGAGTGTGAGGTGATCAACCATGCAGATGAGGAAGACACTCTTTATCGTGTTGTTACACCCTCTGTAAGCAAAGGGGGCAAAGGGAAAGAATTTATCTTGCTTGCATCTAGGAGGAAGCCATGTGATTCCAGGTAGAGCAAAACGACAATACATATTTGTCCCCTTTCTCCATCTTTCTTTTATTTCACCATGATTTCATAAGGCTTGTTGATTACTTGTTTTGTCCATTTTTCCACATTTCTTCGAGGAAAATAATAACAGGTTGCATCGATCTCCGAGGATTTAAATCCCATCTATAATACATTGCTCTGAAAATACTATTTGCTCAATCTTATTAGATTTTGTTCCCTTTTCGTTTTTTTTTTTTTTTTTTTGAACACTTGGTTGCTTTTTATTAATGTTTTTATGTTATAAATCTAAATAAATAAATACATACACCTGCCTTAATTGTATATGTACAGGTATATTATTATTATTATTATTGTTGTTGTTATCTGTTCTCAAAAGTTTTTGTCTTTAAATGTATGTGAAGATTTAGCTTTAGTGGCAAAATCTATCTATAAGTATTTTTGTTAGTAATCTGTCAAATACAATGCTAAATATTTAAATGCCAAAATTATAAGATAAAAACTGAATTAATAAGAGACCAAATTAAATGTAATTATTTTTTTGTTCTTCTTAAAACGCTTTAAATCTTTGCTGGGTTCCTTTAAAACAGGGGCGTCAAACTGGTTCTAGAAAGGGCCGTGTGGCTGCTGGTTTTCTTTCTACCCAAGCAGTAGCACACCAGAGTCCATTCATCCCATCAAGTGAGTCTAGTCTTAACCTGATGACTTGATGGGATGAATGGAGCCTGGTGTGCTACTGCTTGGCCACACGGCCCTTTCTAGAACCAGTTTGAGACCCCCTGCTTTAAAATGATCCTATGAACTAATTGGTTAAACTAATCAGTAGGTCCACAAGGTCCTCACTGTCTTAGATGAATAGTACTTACACATGGAAACAACTAATGATAAGGTGTAGTGGACAACTACTTATAAAAAATACACTACATACTCTTGATACAATAGTTTCAGATTTAAAAAAATCGGAATAATCATTTATTTTTTAATTAAATTCTCCCGTTTTGTCCCTTCAGTCTTTTTTTGCACTTGTATAAAACTATAGAATTGAATTTTGCCTCTCCCAGGGACCCATATCTGATCGCTCTGCGGTCTGTCACTTTGCCCGATCACCCGCCCACAGAGGATTTTTCCAGAGGAGAGGTGCTGTGTGCTGGCTTCACAATCTGGGAGGAGTCCAGTGCAGTCACCAAGGTTAGCCCAATGTCTGCAGCACAAACTCATGTCCTGTCGACATGGTTAATTGGTGCTTGGCACAAGTCCACCTCTGCAGATAACCAAATGCATTTTCACGTTTTATTATTTTAGTTCACCTACTACAACCAGGCCACACCAGGAGTCGTCCCCTACTTCGCCACAGACGTGGCTGGCCTTTCCTCGAGCTTCTACAGTACTTTTTCTGCCTGCAGTCAGTTCTTGGAGGACAACAAGGACAGCCTGGATGCTCTGCCGCCGTCTTCACTTTGATTTAAACTCTGTTTCATAAGCAAACAAGAAAGAATTAGCATTATTTCAACACTATTTCATAGCAGGGTTTTAATGAAATAAGCCAGTTTGAGATGATGAAAGATTGTTAGTTTGTACCTTGCAGCATTTTGCACAAAGCAAAAGCACACAAGTGATTTTATGCCTCTTAGTTTTTTAGAGATTCTCTTTAAGATATCTGCAGATAAGGATTTATAGTTTTGCTAAAAATCATTTGTAGCAGTCCAAACATGCTTTCAGATGGTTGATTGGCTGTGACTAATGGTGTAAAGATACTCTTAAGTTAAGGTCAAATGTATGTATTTTGTCACATTTGTATTTAAATCTATTTGAACTCAGCGATAGAAAGTAACTATATCGGTGTATAGCTTTACTCTTAATTTAAGACAACACTATTAAATGAAGTAATTTTGCTGTATTCAGATGGGCATTGAGGACAAAATGTGATTATTCAATTAATAAAGATACAGCTGTTGATCACATTCTGTGGAGATGCTTTATTTCATTTTCAGCTCCACTTTGTATAACTTTCCTAAATCCATTTTATGAAGGGTTTTGATAAAGTTACACAAGTCCAGCAGACAAGCATGAAGCAATGTGAGATGGTCAAATCTGAACCTTTTATCCACCTACCTGACCAGTTCATTCTCAGTAGAGCGTGAATACGATCAAATTTCTTCCAGTGATTCCAGGAACGAAATCTGTCCAGAATCAGCACTCTACTACGGCAGTAGAAAATCATTTGCTTTCTAAGCTTCATTTTGAACATCTGGATATTTCTTAACGAACGTTTTACTTAGGAAATCCTTAACTCACCCCAGAGGACCTTACCCTGTGTCTTTTTTTTCTTTCGTTTTATTTTGTTTTTCACTTAAAAAACTTTTTTTTTTAATCAAATTGTAAAATATTGCATTACAAAATATTTCATTGTTGTTTTCACTCATTAACGTAGAACTTAACTAAAGACAGGATATATATTAGATTAATAGTAACTGTATAATAACAAAATACTTTTTATCATATTTTTCCTAATTTTCTTCTTTCCTTTTTTTTAGTTTGCTAATATTTTTAGTGCATTTAGGGTGATTTGAAACCCTGGTAACATTCAATGTACAACAAGCTAAAATGATGTCTATCCCTAATCAATACAGCTAAAAGTGCAAATCAGTTTACGAAGGCTGCGCCCAGAGAGCAAAGTGGATTCGCTCATTATTGTGTTTGTTGTTGGGGGGGGCAGAGCTAATTTGTTGAAATTAGGGATGAAACCCACTTTGTGTCTGAAAATTGGGAGCCAGGGAAACCAGCCTAACAAGATTAATTCTAAAGGCAGTGGTCATGATTGCAACCAACACTGAGGGCAGAACCATGAACCAGTAATTTGATTATTGTGTGGTGATATTGCCATTCTTCATTAACATCGAAAATAAGCATTTCTCTACCAAAGATGTTGCTTTTGGACGTTTTCAGCCATCCATAATTTGTTCATACTTCATACATAGAAAGAAGTCTGTGTCTGTGTTTATTTTTCTGTGTACTGTTTAGACCATTCCATGCCTATTTTCAGACGTTGGATTTTTTATTCTGGATGACGTATGACTCATTCAGGCCTATAATAAAGAGATAAACCAGAATTGTGGCGCAGATGTGGAAACATTCTGTTCATATGTCCAGAAATCGCTTGAGGCCGTAATCAATTATTCTGATTATTTATTTGGAAGAAAACATGGTGGTGGACCAGATGTAAAAGCTACAAAGATAATTTCTGGACTGAGGTGATTGTGTCATGCAAAACAACTCCTGACCCTGATGAATGCATGCAGTGCCCAACTGCAACCTTTACTGTGCTAACACCTCAATTCATTTTTTATTGGTTTTTCGCAAAATTAAAGTTTTTGAGAAACTGAATATATGATTTTCATCTTCGGTGAGCTCAATTCTACACTTACAACTTGAGATAAGCTGCATTACTCTGTGTGCAAATAATATATTGAGTTTAAAGTCCAGATTATTTAATTTATGGAAGTGTAAAACTTTTTTTTTACTTTGTCTGAGTATTAATAACTGTTACACTTGGGAAATTTGCAGACTCTGACGAAAGACTGCTATTCGCGCAAAGTGCGACTCTGTAAATGACCAGAAAGAGCTTTTATTATTTTATTAGTGGCGTAAGGAGAATGGGGCGTCCGGCCTGACAGTGCGCATGCGCTGTAAAAAAAAAAAAAAGGAAAAAGGGAAAGACAACAACCACGTGACCAAACCCGGAAATAGATTATTGCCAGTGAAAGCTTTACTTAAAACTAAAAACCCTTTCGCCTCTTTTGCACAAGGCATATTTAGTTAAGATTAGAAGTGCCAGCATGAGTCGGGACTGTCACAGGAAACTACAAATTGCAACAAGAGAAAAGCTCAGGAAACTGGATTCTCTGCGCGGTGAGTTTCAAATATCTTATCTGACATTAGTTTCATTGAAGTATGAGTCACATAATGGCTTTCTTTAAGGTCGAGAAGTTGAACCAGGTGAGTTCTGGGATATAGTGGCTGTGACCGCAGTGGACGAGAGCCAGAAAGAAGCCTACGAGCTGCAAATCCGAGAGAAAGTTGAGAGGAAGGAGCTTCCTCTTGGACCTCAGTACAAGGTCTTCTCGGATCCTCCGGGGTGCAAAGTAGGTCAGTGCACCGCTGTTAGAAACACTGGGCGTTGAATTAATTTCATTCTTCTTAATCCTGATGGGTTAATGATTAAAGTTTTGTTGTTTTGCAGGGAATGGAGGCTCCACTCTGTGTGCTCTGCAGCAGCTGGATGACATCTATGGAAAAACTCTAAGCAACCTGAGAATCATCCTGATCCATGCAGGTTCATCTGCTTACCCTCCATCTTCCAACATCCTTAAATTGAATGTGTCTAGTTAAAGTATGTTTTACGCATATGATGCCGGAAAGAGTGGTTTAGTAACTGCAAAAGAAAGGGAAAGTAAAATTATGTTTTTGGAGGCTGTAAGATGTTAACAGAAATTTTTTTATTTATTTATTTTGTATCCTTTCATTTGCTCATACATGTGGACAGAGCTGGTGGTGCCAATCCAAACAAAGCACCACATACTTAACACGGAAAAAACAATATATATATTTAAAAGACAAAAAAAAGAGAAAAAAGCAAAAAGCAACCTTGGTTTAAAGTGATTCATAAATAAAAAAAAGAAAATTAACAGGGGCTGTAAATGTAGTCATTTTACTGCAGCATTAATCTGACTTTGTAGTGCTTTGACTTCATCTTGTTGCTGTTCCGATCTAGGTGAGACAGATTCATACTGTACACACTAATCATATAATAAAGAATTTAAATAGGGTCTCAATTCCCTTTTTGCCCATAATTGATGTACAAGCAGAGAAGCTGCTTTGTTATGCAGAAAGATGTGAAGAAGAAGCGAAAATGAAAATCCACTGATAACAGTGCAGTACTTAACATTATCATCAGTTCAGACCTTGCTCTTACAAACAACTCCATTCGTGTTTTGCTCATGTTTTACACCTTACTGTTATTTAGTTGTAAATAAATCGACATTAAAAGTCCACAGAGTCGATCAGCTTCCTAAATAACCCAGGATACTTCTCCACTTCCTTCCTAAGTGACAAATTAGCAATTAGGAGGTTCTAAAACAAACAATCTGTTTGCAATGTCCGTGGAAGAAAAAAAATGAAAAAATTGACAAATATTTGAGTTTTTTTTTTTTTTTTTTTTAAGGTTTGAAAGAGGAAAAAAATAACCAATGTTACATTTTATTGTAGCATTGTAATAAATGTGTGTGAATGATCATCTGATTCACTGTGTTCAGTTAAACCTTCCTGTCTTTAACATGTCCCTTCAGGTGGCTTCAGCCAACGTCTGCCCAATGCAAGCGCTCTGGGAAAGATCCTCATGCCTTTACCTCTGGGTGACCCCATCTACCAGATGCTGGAGCTCAAACTGGCCATGTATGTGGATTTCCCATCATGCATGAAGCCTGGGGTCCTGGTGACCTGTGCAGATGACATAGAGCTCTACAGTATACCAGAGGAGAAGAGAGTTCGTTTTGATAAAACAGGCTTTACTGCTTTAGCCCATCCCTCTCCGCTCTCTGTGGGAACTACCCATGGTGTGTTTGTCTTGGATCTGGATGAAAGATCCTCATTCCTAGAAATGGAGAATGCGTCCAGTCTGTGCTTTCTGCATAAACCGAGTATCCATAAGATGCGGGACAGCGGAGCTGTGTGTAGGAAGCAGAGTGACCTTTTCTCCATGTCGGACACTGAGTTTGTCTACACAGACAGCACCTATTACATGGACTTTGACACGGCCAAGTCACTTCTTAACCTTTTGAATGAGTTGGGTCCTTTGAAGTGTGAGATTGATGCATACGGGGACTTTCTTCAAGCTCTGGGGCCTAAAGCCACGATAGAGTACACTAAAAACACAGCTAATGTCACCAAAGAGGAGAGCGGTCTGATTGAAATCCGACAGAAGATCTTCCATCAACTTAAAGGGACGCCTCTCCATGTCATTCTCCTTAACAACTCCAAGTTTTACCACATTGGGACCACCTCAGAATACCTCTTCCACCTGACCGAGGACCAGGCGTTCAGGAGTGAGCTGGGTCTCCTGTCCTCTGCCTTCAGCGGAAATGTCAGTGAAAACCTCTCTGGTTGCTGCATTATGCACAGTGTCCTTGATCCCACTTGCTCTGTGGAGGCTGGCTCGGTGGTGGAGTACTCCAGATTAGAAAGAGGGGTCTCAGTAGGTGGTGGGTCCATCATCAGCGGCTGCTGGGTCAGTTCAGGTCTCTCTGTGCCAGCTGGAGCTTTCATACACACGTTATGTGTTCGCCATCAGGGACAAACCAGGTTTGTTACTGTCTTCTTTGGGATTAAGGACAATTTGAAGAAAAGTGTAGCTTCACCTGCTTATGCAGAACAGCTACATTTTTTGGGTTTTAACCTCAAAAAGTGTCTGTCCCATTGGGGGATGGAGGACGAATGCCTCAAGTTTTCCGGAGAAGAATCAAGCTGCAGTTTGTGGAACGCTCGTTTGTTTCCCGTTTGCCCCGAGCAGCAAAGCTCATTCTCCATTTCTCTCAGGATGCTTCAGGCCGTCCTCAACGGCTCCACAAGCCCCCCACCCAGAGACACAGCTCTGATGTCGATGCAGGACTGTTTACAGTCCAAGAACCTGGAGGAAATGCTGAAGCTGAAAAGGGAACTGCATCGGGACATCAAACTGGGGAAAACCTAGCATTTAAACAGCCATGTTTACAGACGTTGAGTTTAATAAAAAACATTTTACCTTGTCAGTGAAAAGGAAGAAGTTGACATTTTGTAACTTTCTGTTGTAAATGAAAAAAAAAATCTATAAAACAAAAAATAAAACTAAATAAAATTTTCCTTCATAGTTTTACATTAAAAAGGAGAGGAGGGAAATTCCATGTTTTTATTTTTTTATACTTTTTTTTTTTTTATAATCAGATTCTTTGAATTACCTTTCCACGACTTCCTGTTTCCTTGGTTGACAAGAACCTGCCATTAAAGTAAGGCCATATCCACTGTTGGAGATTTAAACAACTCAAACTGTAACAAGGTTGATTGAGGACTTATATCTACAACTTCTCATTATTCACATGGTCTATAGGACACCCTGCCTTCTAATTGTCTCAGAGCTTAGCTGGAAATGTAAACTGGAAAACACTGATTTGCTGTTTATTTGTGTGCTGTGGATTTATTTGAAAGGATTTTGTACATCTTAAGGGGCTTCAATGAGTGTAGAGTAGGACTGGGCAATACACATTTAAAATCTTATATTTTGTGTTGCTATTGTGATGATAATAAAAGATGGGATGAAAAACTCATTATTCCTTTTTTTTTTTTTACAGTCTTAGGTGACCGACTGCGTCCCACAGCAAAACTTCCTGCCTATAACTATCAACACCTGAAACAACTTGATTGGAAAAAAAACCCCTAAGTTACTGCAGCATTTCGTTTCCCAAAAATCAAGTGATTTTAAATTGAATTGAATGGTAGCCCTGCAATCATAAATAAAGCTCTTGAGGAAATACACAATTTTTATTGATTGATATCATAATGTTGATAAACTTCCCACAGTAACAATTTTTCATCATATTAATAAATCCCCCCCAAAGGGGAAAAAAAAGTAGAGAAATCAAAGGGAAGATTATAAACATCATTAATTCTAATTTATCCTTAGACAATGAATCATAATGTTTTAAGATAATAAATGCCCAACCTTAGTGCAGAGACAGCTGTACTATTGTGATTGAAAACACATAACCTTTGTTGAACAATAGGGTATCTTCCTGAAATGCTAACCCTGTCTGTAGGCTGAAATGTTGCTGTATTTGAGCCAGAACGAAACCTGAGTACTTCTCACAATCCATTTCAGGTTACTGAAATACCTAAGTAGCTTTGACTGAAAAAAGATAAATCTGGCGTTTTGAGGGTTCTTAAGTTTGGAGAATTATTACCATATTAATCCAAGATGGAATTTCCACTTTAGCCAGAAACTCACCAAAAGGAAAAGAATAACTGATCGTTTTCTAAGTTCAGAGGTATTAGTTTGACTTGACTGATTTGGTTCAAAAAGCCTCTCTGTCAAGTTCTTGTGGTGCATGTCAGAGAGAGTTTTTCCAAATCACCATTATATGAATATCATTTGCTTCCCACTGCAGTAACGTATCTAAGTGGATTTTATAATGTGAGGTTTTCAAAAGAAGGAAGAAATTTCTCTTAGAAATTCCAACCTAAATAAAAAAGACAGCCATTTTTTTTTACTCTCATGATGTCATTATTCGGTATTATTCTCCCCTCTTTCTACCGTGCAGTGTGGCGCTGCTGCACCCTGATCCCCTGCTTTTTAAATTCAGTCCATAGATAAACAAAGTGAAGGGAGATCGGTTGTCATAGTTGTGAGGCATTCCTCTCAGAAGTGTTTTTATTTTTAGCCCACAGTCATGATCTGTCTTTATCTGATCCCATGCAATTGTGCCAGAGTGTGAGGTTGTGTTCCTCTCTTACTGTACTTCACATAACCTCAAGTCACATTTAAAAAAAAAACGATGGGAAATTACAAATCCAGACCATCTCAGACATGCACAGGTAAGGTTTTTCTCTGGTGTCTTTTTGGGATTCACAACATTTATTATTATTTTTTTGTTTACATTCAGCTCACCACACTTCTTACCCAAGAACTAGCTGTCATCATTTCTTATTTAAATTTCTAAACAGGTTCCTACATGTGTGTTATTCAGTGTAATGTTAAGTGAGCTGATTATTATGTTTGTGATAAATCTGATGTGAAGATGAGTGGAAGAAGAAAGTGGGTGAGTCTTACTCTGTGATTATTGAGAAGTTGGACGACGACTTCCAGCTTCCAGAAAGCGCCCTGGCAGACCTTCACCTCGCTTTCAGGTAACAAACATTCCCTTAAATACTGAACCTGACCTTCTTTGGACATGGAGCGCAGTTCAATCTGTAGTTGAGTTAGGATCTTCACAAATGATTGATTTTAATTTGGGATTCTGTAATTCAGCTCTGATGAGGCTTTTCAGAAGGTGAACGTGAACTACCGAACGGAGAAGGGTCTGTCTCTGCTGCATCTCTGCTGCGTGTGTGGAGGTATGTGTGACTGCTGGAGTCTATTAATAACGCCTCTGCAAATGTGACAGTGGAAGGAAGGATTATTGTGGCACCCACTGACATTATTGTGTGCAGATGACCTTTCTGTTGTCAGACAGGTGGAGAAATCCAAACTAGAGCAGCGTAGATTATAATTGCTGACTGCTTTCCATAAGGCTGTTGTACTTTATAGTTAGTTCATGATATCATCTGTGTGTGCCCAGGAAATAACGCTCACATGCGTACCCTGATGCTCAAAGGCCTTCGTCCTTCTAGACTAACTAGGAATGGTTTCACTGCACTCCACCTGGCTGCTTATAAGGTGGGCCTACTTGTCTTCAAGTATTAGCTGCCCTTGTTTTTTTTTATCTATTTAGAAACTTTTTACGTTTTACCACATGGTGGGGTGAAAGTGCACAAACATGGCATAGCAGCTGCTTCACAGTGAATAGTTCTTTGTGTGTCTGTCTGTGCTGCAGGACAACACAGAGCTGGTGACTGAGCTCCTGCACGGTGGTTCAGATGTGCAGCAGGTGGGATACGGGGCTCTAACAGCTCTGCACGTCGCAACTCTAGCAGGACATCAACAGGTGAGAGAAGGATTCACTACCCTATGTGCATCCCATTCCACTTGCTTTTCTGCAACCGGAGTGAATCTGCCAAGTTGAAACTAGAAAAAGAGACAGAGTTGCTCCTTTTTAGCATATCACTACTCTGACTTTCTGTCAAAAACATTTTTTTTTGCCAAGCCGTTTGGATGTTATAATACAATGTGTTGCAAAAGTATTTATCCAGCTTTAACTGTCAAATAGTTTAAGATATTAAATAATAAAGTAACCCTAAAAAGAGTAGGTGCGTTTGCTTCCAGCTTTCTCAATTCAACACATAAACCATCTTTTACTGCTTAGTTTTTCTGTGGGTCTTTGTCAGATTATTAGATTTTGTTTCGGTAAAATTCTTGCCACAATTTCTCAGTTGGACTTAGGTCTGGACTTCCACTGAATACATGAACATCCAGGGACGTAAACCTCCCCTCCAGCTTCCTGTTTCTGTGGATTCTAACATTTTTTTTTATTATTGTCCTTCTTCTTCCTCCTTCATTAGCTTCCTAAGAATGATGCAGTATTGTATGTTGGGCAGAAGATTCATGGTTGATGTTTTCCACTGTTGCGGATGACAACTGTTAATAAAACTTCTTATAGCTCTCTTTAAATTTTTACAAGTTTCCCCCTGCCAATTTTTTCTACCCAAGCTCTAAATTTCTGCAGCTCCTCCACAGTTTTTACAGGCTTCTTGGTTGCTTCTTTAAAAAACTCGAGCAGGTTATTTTGGAATCCACAATATTAGACCAGTTAGAAATTGTACCTTGTAGTAACAAGCTCAGTTCCCTTAGAAAGCCTCTACCATCAACCTAGTGCTCCTCATCTACTGAAACTTATTAAACTTTTTGCTTTTTTGACCTTTGCATTTTGCTTTCTGTTAATTAGTTTATCATGAAAACCTGGTCAACAAAAATATCCTTCCATCTGTTTTACGAATTCTCCTGAATCATCTTGTCCTCATGTAGGTTGCTGATATACTCCTGCAGCATGGAGCTTTTGTCAATGTGCAGGACGCCGTGTTTTTCACTCCGCTGCATATAGCCTCCTACTACGGTCATGAAGAGGTTGATATCTCACATTTCTCTATAGAACATGTACTAAATAAGAAAAAAAAAATACCTTTTCCAAATCCCTATGTACACACTTCTTGCTTTCCAGGTGGCAAAGCTTCTGCTGAAATTTGGGGCAGATGTGGATGCTGGTGGCGAGGTGGGTGACCGGCCGCTGCACCTGGCTGCAGCTAAAGGTTTTCTTGGGATCATCCACCTGCTGGTTGGAGATGGGAACAAGGCAAACGGTAAATCCAAACAAACCTAGAATACCTGCATAACTTTTTTGAGTAATTTATTTTCAACGTGTGTGATAGCTGTTAAAAAAACATTTTTCATTGTGCAGCAACAACAGCGTAAACCAGCCCATTTCCTTTGGACTCATTTGCATGTCGAAGCAGAGACAGTTATTGATGTTTGCTCTCTTTTAACCAGTCAACGCACGAGACAATGAAGAACATGTTCCTCTCCATTTCTGCGCCCGCTTTGGTCACCATGAGATTGTTCATTTTCTTCTCGAAGGCAGCAGTGAAGTTCAGCCTCATTCTGTCAACATCTACGGGGATACTCCTCTACACTTGTAAATAAGTGCTCCATGGATCCCAGTCTTCAATTCTAGCAGATTTTGACTTGATTTCTGTGTATGAATATGTTGAATCAGGGCTTGCTACAATGGCAAATTTAGCGCGGTGAAGGAGATGATACAGTTATCTGGTACAGAAAGTCTGCTAAAGGAGAACATATTTAGTGAGACGCCACTACACAGGTACAGAGGGGCAGCTGCTCAGTAATATTGTTTATTCTGAGGGGATGATAACTCTCTGTCTAATGTCACAGTGCATGTACATATGGCAAAGACCTAGAGATGGTTAAATTCCTGCTGGGCCAGAACGCTATGAGCATCAACCATCAGGGCAGAGACGGCCATACAGGTGCTTTCTCAATGGCTTCAAAACGAGCATGACTCTTGCAAGCATTCGCATCAAAATTTAAACTCACGTCCACATATTCAGCTCTTCATAGCGCCTGTTTCCACGGCCACATCCGTCTGGTGCAGTTTCTGCTGGACAACGGAGCTGACATGAACCTAGTGGCCTGTGACCCCAGCAGGTCCAGCGGGGAGAAGGACGAGCAGACATGCCTGATGTGGGCTTATGAAAAAGGTATGGTTGTAAAGGTCTTACAGCGTTTTCAGTTTGCCCCAATTTTTTTAAATGTGTGACCTTACAAGTAGAAGCTGTAAGGTATCTTATTACAATTAGATCGTATAGACTAACACAAAGTGGTTGAATTGAAAAGTGGATAAAATATTTACATTTAATCTCAGTTTAGATCATTCTGTTCTTAGCAGGCTTCGCAAGAAACTAGCAGACAGGTCAGGGAAAAAGTACTGAG